>KZ820298.1:0-14881 GCA_003144235.1 Violaceomyces palustris
AAAAAAAAAAAAAAAAAAAAAAGAAGGAAAGAAAGAAAGAAAGAAAAAAGGAGAAACGGGAGGAAGCCAGTTGGAGAGCATTCACTCACTCTTGTGACCCCTCTCCCCTGGCCACCACCATTCCTTCCTTGCACTTATCGTCCTTGAACCCATCCAACCCCCTAGGAAAATCAGCAAGATGGCCAAGATGAAGAAGAAGGGCACCTCGGGTGCCGCCAAAAACTACGTCACTCGTAACCAGGCTCTCAAAAAACTCCAGATCACCCTCGCCGACTTCCGGAGACTCTGCATCTTGAAGGGCATCTTCCCAAGGCAACCCAGGAACACGAAGAAGGCCAACAAGGGCTCTTCCGCACCCGCCTCGTTCTACTATGCCAAGGACATTGCCTTCCTACAGCACGAACCCGTCCTACGCGCGTTGAGGGAGCACAAGACCTTTGCTAAGAAGCTCTCCAAGGCCATCGGAAGGAGGGAGTGGGCCGCCGCAAAGAACCTCGACGACGCAAAGCCCGTCTACAGGCTCGACCACATCATCAAGGAGAGGTACCCGACTTTCACAGACTCTCTCCGCGACATCGATGACGCCCTTTCCCTCCTCACCCTCTTCGCCAACCTCCCCGCCAACGACAAGATCTCCTCCACTCTCATCTCCAACTGCGCCAGGCTCTGTGCCGAGTGGCAGCTCTACGTCATGAGGACCCGCTCGCTCAAAAAGGTCTTCCTCAGCATCAAGGGTGTTTACTTCCAGGCCGAGGTCAGGGGTCAGACAATCTCCTGGTTGGTTCCATACATGTTCACACAGCACGTGAGTAAGCCAGTCCAAGGTTTTTGAAACGACGAGGAGTTGTCAGAATAGAATGCATGTACCGTATATGCAAAGAGGTCAGGTCTCAATCAGCCGGATCAACTCAACGAATTCCACCTCTCAAACCAATCCTTCCCTTCCGCTCCTGAATTCTCGATTCTCAGGTACCGACCGACGTCGACTTCCGAATCATGATGACCTTCCTCGAGCTCTACCAGACGCTGCTCGGCTTCGTTCTCTTCAAGCTCTACACGGACGAGAACTTGGTCTATCCACCAAAGTTCGACGAGGAGAAGGATAATGCCGGAGCTGGAGTGGGAGCCATCACACTGAGCGCCGCCAACGCCGCGGTTCTCAAAGGGGAGAACACGGGTGAGCAGGGATCCTCATCCACCACCGTCGTTGGAAAGGGCGGAAAGAAGATTTCTGCCAAGGATGTCAAGAAGCAGATCAAGGCCATCGCAAGGGCGGGAGTGGAGGCCCAAGAGGACGACGACGACGTCAGCATGGAGATCAGCACTCCAGGAGTCGAGAATGCCGGCATGGAGGAAGAGTTCGTCGAACACGCCTCCAAGACCGCAACTGACCAAGAAGCTTCAGGTTCAGGTCTCACGACTCTGGCAGAACTCCAGGCGGCCTCCGGTTCCGACGAGGGCGGGGCAAACCTTTTCGCACCTTACGCGTTCTACATCTCGAGAGAGTGCCCGAGGCCCTTCCTGGAATTCATCCTGAGGTCCTTTGGCGTCCAGCAGGGCAAGTTGGGCTGGGACATGGTCTCTGGAGCTGGTTCTGCCTTTGACGAGAACGACGAGAGGATCACCCATCACATTGTCGATAGGCCACCCGCGGCGGCGGGAAGCAGGAACCACCCTGGCAAGAGGGTCTACGTGCAGCCGCAATGGATCGTTGACTGCGTCAATGCCAAGAAGCTGCTGCCAACAGAACCCTATGGGCCAGGAAAGGTCCTGCCGCCTCATCTGAGTCCCTTCGTCAATGACGAGGAGGTCGCCAGGCGCGGGGGTTACGTTCCAGCCGAGGCCAAGGCCAAGCTTGGTATCGCAGAGGAGGAGGCTTCTGAGGACGACGAATCTGACAGTGATGAGGAGGCAGAGGATGAAGAAGAGGAGGAGGAGGAAGAGGAGAAGGAAGAGGAGGAGAAGGAGGAGAGCTCGCTTAAGAAGGGCAAGAGCAAGCAATCGGCATCCAGACCGGCGCTAGAAGCGCTTCTGGCGGATCCGAAGGACTCGAACGGAGCTGGCCTCCTTGATGCCGCCGAGCTCGAAGCTGAGGCTGCGGGAGGCGAGGACGCGCTGGCCGATGTCAGGGCCAAGCACGCCGCCGCTCTTAAGGCTTTCAAGAAGTCTAGTCAGGGAAAGGCGGCCAACAAGTCGTCCAAGGGCAAGAGCGAAGAGGAGGAGGCCAAGGAGATGGCCAACATGATGATGAGCAACAGGACCAGGAAGCTTTACAACAAGCTCAACTACTCTGCCGGAAAGAGAGGGGAGGAGAAGGCGAGGCTGGAGCAGAAGAAGAAGGCGCTCGACAAGGCGGTCAGGAAGGGAGCTCCCAGGGCAGCCAAGAAGTGAAACTGCATTCCTTCCTCCCACCCCCTCTAGATTTCAAGATCCTCCTTCTCCATCCTCTCTTTATCTTTCTTTCCTCTTTTTCCTCTTACCCGCTTCCTCTCCTCAACTTTGAACATCCCTCCTGTCTCAACAACTTTTGTACGATTGTGAATAATACATGCGAACTGCCAATCCGATCATTCTCTTGTCTCTCTCTGTCTGATCCCTGCATCCGCCTCTTGTCTGTCTCACACGCCTTCCTATGCTTCCTCTCCCATCTGGAAAGAAAAACCACGAAAGGAGAGCTCATCGTAGAATCTCGAAAGGGAGGGAAGTCCAAAGATCCCACTCCAATTTTTTTTTCATTCAAAAAATTGACCCCGCAAGAGCGAAGGGATCGGACGATGAACAGATGAACAAAAGGTGGAGGGGGAGGAAAAGCTAGAGAGATAGAGAGCTTTCTATGCTGAATACGACCCACGATTTCTTTGCGACATCTTCTAATGTTGAACGATTGGGTTCTTCTTTCGCCATTTCTTTTGAATTTGGGATTTTTTTTTTTTTTTTATATCTGACTTCTTCTCGAGCCTTTTCGCCCAAACCTCGAGTGCAAGCTCGGTTGGAAAAGAATCCGGGGGAAAGAGTGGTGGGATGGGGTTGTAAGAGGGGCACCGCAACACTTGGTCGCTTCACTTCCTCGTGCCTCTTCCATTGTTCGATCCTCCTCTGCTGTTCAGGTTCAAGGGTGGATGGGAGGCGCTCAACCTGTCCCTGAGATCTTGGGTGTTGACTCCCAGGCTAGGCGCAGGTCCCAAGGCGGGAGAGTTTGGTGGGACCCGGTACCCGGCGGGTGCTTCATTGTTTAGAGCTGGAGGTATGGTGGTGACTCTGGTCATCGCATTCTCCACCTGTTCGGTCAGGATGGGGAGCGATTCAACGGTCTTCGGAAAGGGTCTTCCCCAAACCATCCCCCCTCCCTCACCCTTCAGCAGGCTTGGCGTGATGAGAAAGGGAGAAAGTAGCAGGACGAGGGTCGAGATCGAGGTCCTCTCGTTCATCGGGAGCATGGTTGAAGGTCGTTCTAATTTTTATCTTTATTACACTCAAACTCTTTTAACCTTTTTCCTTCCTGAGAAATCGTGCAAGAAGACGGAAGGATCGAAGATTCCCTTCTGTGGTTTCAATTCTCTTTGGTTCTAGTTGAACGATCCTCTCTTTCCCTCCGAGATTGAGCTTTCAAGTTTCGGTTCGGAAGTGTGGTTTGTCTGGGGACAGATGGAGTAGAGCTGGTGGATGGACTGTTGAAGGCAGGTACCTCGTTCGGGTCCCTCCTTTTAAGTGTTTCTCAAACTTCAGCAAAACGTGAAGAGTACTCCCTGGCCGCACCCCCCCCCCCCCTTTTGAATTGAAATTCCAGCCTCAGAGGATACAGTCTATGTCTGGGACGTTCACGTGCTCCCTTCCATACTCAACGTCAGAAAAAAGAGCTTCTCCCTCTTTCATTCCCTTGAGAATCTCCATTCCCTTTCGGCGAGGTTCTAGACCCCCCACACGAAGAAGGTTTAGAAGAAAACTGGAAACTGAAAATTAAAAAACGGGAGGAAAAGAAGACGACCAAGAGATCGGGTGGGTCAAGCGGCTTGATTCGGGGCGAGCTTGATTCGAGAGCCGAATGGGGGACGGAAGGCGGCGCATCCTAGAGTCTTGTTCGAAAGATGCTCTCTCGCTGTAACTCCTTTTTTTGTTTTCCCGCCAAATGGTGGAGATCATCGGAGAACTCTCTTTTCGTTGATAATCAATGTCGATAGTAGAGTCATGGGACTGCGGTAACGTTGAGCCCAGCCCCGGAGCCGAACAAGTTGAGAGTTTTTTCCTTGCATGGAGAGAGGAGAAAGCCGGGAGGCTAAGGTTCCCAACACTGTGAAAGAGATAAGGATAAAGTTCAGGCAAAGTAGGCGGTGGACAGCAAAATATCCAAAAAATGTTGGAAATGAAGTGGACAAACCTCCAGGAGTGAGAGAATGGCAGTTAAAGGAAGCCTTTGGCGTTAGCAAAGGGAGCATGTCCGCCCATGGTGGAGTAGGGCCTCATTCAATCAATTCGACTGCTTCGTTCAACCCGGAAGGCGGCGGTTGGCCCTTGCGGGAAATCTTGAAATCCACCCCGGGAGAAGAGGCCTGGGTGGTGTGACATGCCACCATCCAACTTTTCCATCTCAAAATAAAAATGAACGTTGAAAAAATGGCTTGGGCTAATCGGGTCGCAGGTGAGAACCGAAGCGCCTACCGAACAAGAAGCGATCCCAGCAAGATCCGTCGGGCTGTTCTTGTTGATGCTTCAAGACCATGTTCAGTACACGCATGGACGGTGGTGGTCGAGGGACTCTTTCTCCATTCACTCTCATCCTTGTCAGCCTTCTCGCACCTCTGATGCTGCTGCGCCTTGGTCATCCAGCGCGACCCTAGAAACCAAGGGCCGAGCGATGCGCTGGAAATCCTCGGAGGACATCCTAACGGACCTGTCAAGCCTCCCAGCGTTGAACGCGATCTCATCGCCTTCCAAAAGCCTCTGGTCGACCACCACCAAAAGTTCGTCGTGGAACGAGAACGGGGGCACGGCTCCGCTCTGACACTTTGTCAACCTTCTCATGTGCTTGGTCGGCGCCAACGACGCTTCCGCTCCTTCCTTTTCCGTCAGCGATGCCACAGCCTTCATGTCGATCTTGAGAGGGCCGGGGAGGACGACGAGGTAGAACGTCTTGCTCTCCGGTTGGGGGGCCGAGGTCTTGACCAGCACGACCATGGCCTTGGCACCGATCATGGGGTCATGACCTCGAATGTTCGCTATCAGGTCCGACCTTCCCTCGTGTTCGTGGGTGATCTCCTGATACTTCGCCTTGTGACTTTGCAGGAGGTTTATCAATCGATCGTAAGTGTCCATGACTGTACGACTCTCTCTATCCTTGGAAACCGAGAATGATCCGATGCGACGGGCGAAAGGGTTTTCAACTTGGAAGGAATGACAATTAACTTGATATCATGCGATGGAAAATGAGGGAAGTTTTTTAAGTTTTGATGAATTTCCATGTCAATGTCTAGACCCCGCGGGGTCCCCCCATCCCCAAAGTTGAACTCACTCGATAATGACGAGAAAGAAGAAATCTATGGCCGAGATGGTAACCCAAAAGAAAAGAATATAAAGAAAGAAAGGGAGAGAGAGGAAAAAAAGGAAAACGAAAGAAAGTACAAGGATAGAGAGTGACGAGTGACAAGACGCGCAGCTCTCAAACTCTCCGTCGAGCCTCAACTTGACAGGGTAGGGTTTCTATCGAAGCGTGAACGGAGGAGGGTCGAAGAAAGTCAGAGCGTGATGAGGGAAGCCCTTCTGACAGAGGAGGAACCGGAGGTGTGGGACAGTGAAAGGATCGAGACGAAGTAGGTGGTGAGAGGAGAAGGAGAACAAGAGGAGGTGTGAGTTTCTGACAACCTTGGGATCGTCATGTCCTGCCACGTGACCGGCCCCTTTTCGCCGACTTGGAAATTGACAGATGACAAGAGGCTGGTTTCAGTGACTCGTGTGGATGCAACTTGGCACCTGCCTTTGATCACCTGGGACCAACAACTTCCACCTTGCAACCAGCACAAGAAGGGAGTCGGTCGACGATCGAACCAGAATTAGTGACAGGCTTCTCTCTTTCGATCGATCGAAGAGATCACTAGGCCATAACCAATATTCGTAGGGTCATTGCGACAGGTTCAGCTGTCCGCTCGGTTTCGTTGCAAGGGAAGAGAGACTGGAGAGGAACAAGCCTTGGGACAAGCTACAGGATTGATTCAATGACAAAGTCTTTTCGGATGGTTTTTTTCATTCATTTTTGGACGGGATCGATACCAGCTCGTTGTTAACCTTCTCTTCCTTTCCTCCTTTCTTTTCTTCCTTTTTTCCCTTTTCCTTTCTTCTCTCTCGGGGACACAAATTAACGTTGTGTTTCCCTTTCCTATTACCTTGGGCAAATCTCCCTTGATCAGGATATCCGTTCGATTGGAAAATCTTGCAAAGCTATACAACCAGGGATGTCGTTGGCAGCCGTCCTTTCTTGTCCGGATGATTCGGTTCGTTACGGTTTCCCGCTATCCGTCCGCTTCGGGCCTTGAGGCCATCAGGAACCACCTCGATTCATCCCGTCGTGTTTAAATACCTGGTCGACCCTTTCTTGATCCTTTGTCGAGGTCTCTTGGGAGGAAGTCTTTCGGATGGTTTCGACGTCTCCCAGGTGTGGATTTCCCACCAAAGGGATTTCCCCAGCCACCCTTCAGGTATTTATTCTTAGTGCTTGACCTCTTGCCCAACTCTATCATCTGTCCTGATTGGGAGCGTCGTAAAACGCTTGAACCACTACTTGATCGACCCTTTCTAGATCCCTCCTCGAGGTTTCTTGGGATGAACTCCTTCGGAAGGTCCCGCCGTTTCCAACCACCCCAATCACCCCAATCACCAATTAGGAACACACTAGCTACCTGTCTATGCTTCTTACCCCCCTTCGGCTTCGTGTCGAGTGCCTTCTTCTGCCCTGATTGTGTTTTTCCTGGAACACTTGAACCACTCGGAGAAGTGTGAATGAATGCTCCAAAATCTTCCACCAACATTCTCTTCTCCTGTGATCTTCCAGATGTCCGCCGCCTCATCGAAGTGGTTCTCCGACCATCCCCGTCAACCCAATCACGGATTAGGACACTACTGCTAGGGTTCTTGGGACGGCCTCGATCGCTGGTGCCATTCGGAGGTTTTGAAGCGGGGCTAGCGGATGATGACCTCTCCCTTATTGAATCTACCCTTGCCTTCCCAAATTCTTCCACCAAGTCCCTCTTTCCCTTTGATCTTCTACGGATCTGCCGGCTTCGCGTACGAACTCCCAAATCTTTTGGATCGGAGACGTCCCTCTTTCTCTTCGGAAGGGATTGATCCGTTCGTTCTTGAAAGTGATTCACGGACCCATGACTTTCCCCCTTTCCTGACCCTGGAGGTTTAGGGGCTTTATGATACTTCTTGCCCAATCCGCCGATGGTCTCTCCCCAGTCGCCTACTAAGAAAGCGCTGTCTGCGAAGAGGGATCCCTTTGGGATGACCCTGACAAAGGAGTCTGCATGACCAGATACGTAATCACCGCCCTGGGACGATGCGCATCTTCTGATGATCTCTTCTGCTGTGTTCTTGATGAATCGACCTTCAAGAATAGCCGAATCCGAGTCGCTTGACTCGGAGTAGATGGTGCAATCGCCCCGAGTAAAAAATGTTCCTGAGTTGTAGAATGCGTCAACTTTGATGGCTTCAAGGGCATGTAAGCAATCCGCTTTTAGTGACTTCCCTCGATTTGGAAGGCATCTAAGAAGGAAAGAGGCAACGTTTCGTAAGGTTTCGCAGGTTGTCAGATTCCTATGACGAAGGTGGGCCCATCTACATTTTTTTCCTTTCCGTCGAAGACCAATTCTCTTTCGTCAAAAAAAAGAACTCACTCTAGGGCAAAGACGTAGTTGACCATCAGGGTGACAAGGAACGAAAGAGGGCCCAAATTTGAAGCGAACATATCTTTACCTTTTTCTTCTCCCTTCTTTGTGTAAGTCCTTGTCTTCTTGCTTTCAAAGCGAGACTCAACTTCTTTTTGACGGCTTTGGACGGGTAGCCAAGTTCCTTTCGATTTTGAGTTATCCAAAGATGAAAAGCAACGATGGCACTAAAGCAAGTGTTTGGACTCGCAGAGAGATGGAGAGAAGGAACCTTCCCCGTATAGGGGGGAGGATGAGAATCGATTGGGGCAAGGGAGGGAGAGAGGAGAGAGGTGGGGAAGAAGAAAAGGGTGGAAGGAAATAAAAAGATGATGTCGGCGAAGAGTTACAACAAGCACTGGTTTGGGTTAAGTCAGGCCTTCTTCTTATACCTTTCGTTCTCTGCACCAACCTTTTATTTTTCTCTTCCTCACTTCATTTCTTCCCCCTATCCCCACTCTAGTTCAGACATTCTCCTATAAACCTCCTTTCCACGACTCTTGGTGAAAGAGAGAGGTAAGAGCGCCATTCCACATCTTCTTTCTTGATCGTTAAGCATTGATGGCTCCCCTCCCTCCCCTTCCCCTCGCTCACCAGCTAGTCGCGCGAAAAAAGATGAAGGATCCTTTTCCGACGGTTTGAAGATTCCAGATTCTACGGTGGGAGTAGGTGGCAGCTGATTGCGGTCAGTATCCACTATGCTTCCTGGCAAATTTGCGGTACGCCACGCCCTCAGGGCTGAGCTGCTTCATTTGCCATTCATGGAAAGATGAATGGCGGGATCAGAATGTTCTCCGTCCCTTTTCTCGATCATCGATTTGTCTCTCAACCCCAACCTCTCACTAGCCTGAGCGCATCTCCCATGTTCCTTCGTCTAGCTTAGCAATCTCTTTCACATCTAGCTATCACCAGGCCTCTTATTTATTTATTCTTTTGCGCATAACCGAAAGTGTGAATGCTCCCGACCGCGGCTTGAAAATGTGTCGTTCTTACAGGTTTCTGTGTGAGGCCCATCCCTCCAAAGCGGCATTGGTGTTAGGAGAAGAACAGGCTTCGTCAATCGATGCAACAACCGATAGGCAACGGAGGTGAACAGATAGGGTGTGGACATGGCGTTTGCGCAAAGGGGGGGGGGGGGGCGGGAAGGCACCGGATGGAAATCTTTGGCATTCCCCTTGGACGAGCTTGGAAGCTATGGTAAGATTAGCGGTTGAGCTCTCAAATGAACCATGAACCCCAGGAACCTTGGAGGGAAAGGTTCAACTGATTTCATGTTGCATGCTGAAACGAGGGCTGGAGCAAAGAGGGTACCTGTGATTCAAGCATGGGAAGGCGTCACATCCTTACTCCAAGGCTGAGGATCGAGGAGATGGGTTGACAACTTCTTGATGGGGCCCCCTGGTGGCTAGATCTACTGCAACTGCATCCTTAGCAACGTCAAAATGAGCTTGTTAAGGTGGAGATCGTGTTGATGTCAACAAGGCCTGTAAAGAGGAACCACGTTTCCTCTTCTCTTTCTTTCCTTCTTCCTTTTATGGTTTCTTTCTTCCCATTTCCCTTCATCTTTCTCATCTTCTCTACACCCGTTTCTCAAACTCCTCCCACTTTTCATCTCTTTTCTCATGAATTCACCCGTTACTTCGTCATCATCCGTGCCAGCCAAAAATAAAAAGAAAAAAGAAAAAAGGAAAAAAAAAGAAAGAAGATGGTAGTATCGAAGAGGAGATGGATCAAGTACTCAGCCTTTCCCTTTGCAAGTTGGCAAGTCGGGTGACAAATGAAGGAAATCGATAGAAAACGATCCCTGTGGAAACGACTTCTCCCTTTCGTTGGCGGCCTCCCCACTTTTGGCTTTATCAAGGGTATGAAAGGCACCTTCCGTCCGCCACTGTGCCTTGACGAGACCTCTTTCCCTCTTTTCGATTCCATTTCGTCATTTCAACGTCTTCTCTTACTCCCTCTTCCATTTCTTCAAGGCTCTGACCAGGCATTCTCCGTGGTTACCCTCCTTCTTTGAACGATCTCTTCAATCGTTCCCCCCTCCAGCCTCAACACGGGCTACTGGAAAGGCACTTTCGCATCGTCACCTTGCCCTTTCCCTTGCCAAATTCTGTTCGAAATTCCAATTTCCTACTTCAGGCTGGTCAGGGTAAGGCCAGGAGACGAACAGATGCTTTGGCTCGTGGTAATAACGCATACAGACTGTGAGATTTCCAATCAAGACAGAGCTTTGCTGATTGTCAAAGTGATGTAGAATCTCTCCATCAACTGAAACCTCATGGTGGGTCGTTAAAAAGTTCCAATCTTTGGAGCCCCCCTCTTGGCTAGGCATGTTAGCGGTTGATGAAAGGTGGAAGCAAAGGTTGATCAAGAAGCCAGGCGAGTGATTGCAAGATTGGAGTCGAGCTTCATCGAAACGGGTTAGTCAAACAGTTCTTTGTGTTTGATACTATTCTTGGGATGTAAAAGTGAGGAGTTGGTGGGATGATGAAGTGAACAACACGTCGGTTTGGAGTCGCTTCGACAAGAAGGGCCCTTTTTCTTTTTTTTTTTCTTTTTTTTCGGGATCCAAATTGCCTCGCAAATTTGCCCACTCCTACCTTCGTGAAGAATCAGAATGGTCAGGTTGAACGACGACAACGACGAGGACCAATAATCACTTGGTCAAACTCTTCTCCCCGTAGCGATAATGAACCTTATCCATCCGCCCAAGTCCTCAAACGAGCCTCACCTGCTGAACACCTACCTCTCTCTGCCCGAGCCGAAGTTGGTGTTGGACCTGAGACCTCTAGCAAGCTTCTCCGAAATCCACCTCGCCCATTCGAACCACATCGACACCTTCGATCAGCTAGCTCGGAGGTACAGCTCTCTACCTCCTAAGAATCTACCTTACCTCATCATCGCCTCTCGGTGCCAGGCTCGACTCGTGTTGGGAAAGTTCAGCTCCAACCCTCTGGTCAAATTCGTCTTCCTCTCCGAGCAAGACCACGACGAAGACCAAGACGAGGCGATAGATGGCCTTACCTGCTCGAACCCTTCCACTTCCTACCACACCGTCTACTGTTCCTCCTCCGAATTCTTCTCTCAGGCAGAGTCGCTAGATTTGACGAGGTCGTGCAGGAAGAGTGGGGCAGGACAAACGAGTGTGAAAGCTAGGTTTTCCGACCCTGAAGACGTACCTCACCTCCTCTTCAGACCTTCCAAGGCCGTCGAGAGGCTATTGGATAGACTTGAACTCGAGGGTTCCCTTCTGCCCAAGTCAAAGGATGTTCAAGCTCCTCTTACACGGATGAGGAGCTTTCTAGACGTAGGTTGTGGCGCAGGAAGGGACACGGCATACATTCTGGACAGGTCACGTCGTTCTAGGCTGAGTCGATCGGACTTTTCGACAAGCTTGCCAAGTGAAGGGGGGAAGGAGCCTATCACTGCGACGTCGGTGATTTGGAGAGGGACAGCGATGGACAGTTGGAAGGCTGCGTTGGATAGGGCGGAACTCTTACTCAGAGATTTGGACCTCCTAGTTGGAGGGTCGGGAGAAGTTGATGGTGGGGTGGGTGGGGGTGATCAAGCTCCCGCTTGTGAAGGTCTGGTTTGGGCCAAGGTGGATGACATTGGTGCTTTGCAGGCCCTGGAGGGGAAAGGGAGAGGCAAAGCCATCCTAGGAGCGCCGCCAGTGTCGAGGGATGGCGGCGGTGTCGGTGGTACCGAGGAGGATGCGATCATCAGGTCGAGGAATCTAGACTTTATTTCGAATCACCTCCCAGAAACTAGGAGGAATCCCCACTCGTACGACCTGGTGATCATGGTGAGGTTCTTCCCTAGGCAGATGATGAGGCACCTCCCTATTTTGGTAAAGAAAGGGAGAGGGAGCATGGTCATGATAAGCCACTTTGTCAATGCGACGCCGGGGGAAAGGACATCTCAGGAGGAAGCGGGAATCATCTTCGATTACGATTCACCGCCGGTAGAGGGTCGGATTCAAGCCGGCGAGATGGAAGAAATCGTTCGGCTCTGGAACGAGGACGAGGAGCGTGAGGGGAGGGAGGGGGAAGAGGAAGCTGAGCGCGGTGAAGAGGGTGAGGGCAGGATCCGAGCGAAATGGAAGATTGCAGAGGACCTGGTGGAGGCCATCGAGGACGGGAGGGCAGTCAGGAGCCTCGTCCTGGCAAGGTGTTGAAGCATGGCGGGGTTTTGGCAAGTGGGAGAGGAGGCATTGGAAGAGCGGGAGCATAGCTCGATCTTCAGATTGGAGTAAGGGAAGGGGTGAGGCAGAGTACTTGCTCCGACTGCGACGAGGCGAATGAATGCCTTCATGTAACAACGTACGACATAGAAAAGGAAGCTGGGGGGACCTCCTCACCAAAGATTCCGAACCAAATCATCCAATCTAGATACTCTAAATCTTACCATGGTGGAGGTTTCGAAGAAGAAACCATGACTCTACATCAAGATGAGAGTGAGTTGGGGGACAGAGGAAAGTCGGGGGTTGTTTCCAAGGCATGAACGATTTCGCAACGATGCGAGGTAACGTTTCTGTTCAAAAGAATGGAGTGGGGAAGGGTGGAGCGGGTCAGGGCAGCAGGTCCGGCTGGAATCAGGAGAGGAGCAAGAGACGGGAAGGGGCGACCAAATCCCTGAAAGAACCCCCCACATCTTAACCCCTCCCCCACCGTTAGGAAATTGATTTCTGAACCAATAGGGCGAGAAGAGAGGGGCAAGCGGGTCGGGTAGAGCGCAAACGGGGATGGTTTGCTCTCCTCAATGCTGAGTTAGAGTCACGTTCTTGCGAAACATTTTTATTTTTATTTTTCAAAATCGGACAATTAATCGGCCACCTGCGATGCTGAACCCCGAAGCCGTGGGGAAGAATGCTTATGGATATGGGAAAGGGGGGGGGGGGGGGGTGTTGAAGGGACAGAGAGGGAGTGAAAGGGGGAGTCAGAGATTGGTTTTCAAGGCCAAGTTGGAGTCGAGGAATGTCGATGTTGTTGATAGGGTTAGGGAGAAGGCGGCGGGGGGACCATGTCAAAAGGATGGTTGGACAGATAGAGGGATGATGTTTGTCGTTCCTCGAGGTAGAGGAGGGGAGGAGGGTGTGGTGGTGATGATTGTCTTCAGCTTTTCCGCTTTGTCTCTTCTTTTCTTTGCTTGTCAACAAATGTGGGGAAACTTGCCTTTGGAACTTGTGCTCCAACGCATCATCAAAGTCATCGCACCCTCCAACATCGTTCCTACTACGACCACGACCACGACCACGACCACCATCACCTCCCCTCTTACCCATCTTGTCCCCTTCCCTTGGTCCGTACCTCCTTTTTCAAACAAAGATATCCTAGACCTAACTTGGGTCAGTGCCATCTTCCTTCAGCCATGAGCTACTCCGCAGGGGCACCAACCATTGACGAGACAAGCCCCTTGCTGGATCCCACCACAGGTTCACATAGTCGCAATAGCAGGGACAAAGGTAAACAAAGGTCAAGGTCGAGCTCCCCTTGCCCCCTCTCGTTACCTCCCCCAGAAACCGATCGCATCGGCAGGAGATATTCGAGGCAATCTTCTCATCTAGATGTGGAAGTCCAGGACACCCACGACCCCAGGGGCTCAACGTCCAACTTGATCCCTTTCCCTTCTCAAGCCGATCCCTCCAAGCCTCTTCGACCCCCGAACTACTCTTCCCGGACTTCGTTGGTGGGAATCAAGGGCTTTGTTGCGAGGAACCAGGGCGTCTTGCTCATCGCCCTCAGCCAGGTCTTCTATAGGTGAGTGTTAGGGCGGCGCTGAACGGTCATGTTCGAATTCCTTCCCGGGTCATCACGGGCTTCACCGAAGATGCTGACAATGTCTCGCTAATTTGCCCTTCGCGCAACAGCACCATGAACCTCTTCTTCAAGCTGTTGAACTCGGTAGATCCTCACGGCCCCAAGAGAACGGATGGATCCGAGGATGATGCGAGGGAGCCCATTTCAGCTTTGGAAGTCATCTTCATCCGGATGTCGATCACTTGGTTGGGTTGCGTTGGCTGGATGCTGCTCACCAGGACGCCTCACCCTGTCCTTGGTCCCCCTGGCATCAGGCACCTGCTGGCGTTGAGAGGCTTTGTAGGGTTCTTTGGCCTCTTTGGACTCTACTACTCTCTTCAATTCCTCTCGCTCGCCGACGCCACTGTGATCACCTTCTTGGGCCCCTTGGGCACCGGCCTGTTGGGTTACCTGATCCTGGGGGAGAAGTTCACGGTCAGAGAAGCTGTTGGAGGCATCACATCGCTCTTCGGCGTGGTCCTCATCGCCCGTCCGACCTTCCTGTTTGGAAGGATAGAGGACGGCAGCGATTTGGATGTGCCCGTCGGCGAGGAGAGCCTCAACTTTTCCGGCTTTTTCACCAACACTTCCACCGGTCTGGGTTCCTACAGCTCGATCTCGATGAGCGACCCTCTAAGCGGGATCGATTTCCGTCCATCCTCGACGGAGATGATCAAGGCGACGCTGGAAACCACCGTGGCAAACCTGACAAGGCTGGCAGCGACCTCGTACGCGAGCATAGCGGATCCAACCTTGACGGCGAGGAACTTTACCGTCCCCGAACCTCACGACGGACCGGTGGAGCCCGAGGGGGTGACCGAAGCTCAGAGGCTCTTGGCCGTCGGTCTGGCGCTGTTGGGAGTCTGTGGAGGATCGGCGGCCTACACGACGATCCGAGCGATAGGAAAGAGGGCGACGCCGACCCACTCGGTCGCCTACTTTTCTCTCTACTCCTCCATCGTCAGCCTCACGCTGATGAAGCTGACCGGAACCAGTTTCGTCCTTCCTGCCAACGCCAAGTGGTTCGCTCTCCTCTGCTGCATTGGCTTCTTTGGACTGGTTGCTCAGGTGAGTCGGAAGGGAACTCGATCCTTCGCCGCACCTATACTGCCAGTCGCTTTTTTTTTTTTTCCCTCTAGGGCTCACTCGGCTGGTTTCTGTCCCACTCCC
>KZ820299.1:1893-14817 GCA_003144235.1 Violaceomyces palustris
GGGTAAAGCCAGGTAGGAGGGGGGGGGGGGGGGGATTCACCACATATCAGAAGGGAAGCCCTTTCTCTTACGGTCAGGGTGGTTCAGAAACGAAAAGGAGAGGAAAATGAAATTGGATTATGAAGAAGCGAAGAGGTTTGACGATCACAACCTACTCCCTCTCGAAGCAGAGGGACGGTTCTTCCTCAGCGTCCTCTCCACGACGCTTGGATGATCCCCCTCCAAGAGCCTCAGGATCTTGAGGTTGACGCTCTGCTCCCTCCTATCCTTCCCCTCCCTCCTGAATTGACCCAAGTGGTCGAGGTACTCTGGCAGCTTCCCCTTGAGAACCATGCGGTACCGAGACTTGGTCGAGGAGTCATCCTCCGGTTTCCCGACCTCACGTTGCCCCCACTGACTCTCCCTCTCGAATGGAGGTTGCCAATCCTCGCTGAGAGCCATGAGAGGGATGGGTTTCATGTCGGAAGATTTCCTCCTCTGGATCATGCCAAGCTCCTCCATCCTGTTGAAGGCTTGGGAGAGCGTCGCTGCGTTGATCGCCTTTTTTCGTAGCAGAGTGAGAGAGAGGGTGTGTGTGCATGTGTGTGTGAGTTGTGTTTCGGTCAAGATCGGAGCCAGGCAAGGAGGGTGAATTTTGAATGGGCTTCTCGCTCATCGTTCATCTCACCTCGAGGTAACTGAGCTCCCCCTGGTTGTACAAGGTCTTTCCAAACAGCTGGGCTCTCTTTTCAAACTCCTTCGCGGCGAACCACGGCACCGTGTCCGAGTCTGGGCCTCCTTGCCCCTCGTCCGATTCTGATGGAGGAGGGGCGAGGAAGAGTAGCGAGACGGCAGCTAGCCAGTAGCCCTTGAGGGGTGTGGAAGCGGAGAGAGGTTGGATGGTGAGGGGAATGGCTCTTTTTAGCGAACTCGGTTCTCGGATCGATCCCATCAAAGGAAAGAAAGAAAAGAGAAGAGAAAAGAAACTAGATTCGATGAGGAACCCATCTTTCTAACTCACCTCGATGTATGGCCAGATGAGGAAGAGGAACGAGTCGAAATTCTCCCTTCCGATGGCCCTCTCTGTCAAAGAGACGCCGACGCTCCCATCCTCTCGGTCCACGTCCAAGATGCCATCCTGGACCATCCCCTCCACAGTGGAGCTGACGTTGCCTTCCAGCGTGTCGGTCCCGTAGACGAATTCATTCCTCAGAACTTGGGAGATGAAGCCACACTCTCGCACCAGGTCCTCTCTGGACATCCTCTGCATGGGGGCCGTACCCCCTTGTTTGACCTTGGTGTAGAGCGTGGCGCAGGCGAGGGCCTCGCTGACAAAGATGTGGATCACCTGGTTCCTGTAGAAGCTCAATTCGAACCTCTTCTCCGGCGTGAAGGTCGGTTCCATCAGGTCCTTGACCTCGGTGATCAGCCCCTTCATCACCGAGAGGGCTCGATCCACCACCTCGGCCGTGGTCATGGAACCAAAGTCGGCCACTTTGTACCCTTTCCGCGTGATGCCGGCTCGCAGCCACTCGACTCTTCGGATGAGCTCGGATCGTCCGACTCCCTGTTTAGAGATGGAGTTGAGAACGGATGGGGAGAATTCTCAGCGGTTCCTCACCTTTAGGCCCGGGAAAGACAGGAGGTTGGAAAAGAAACGAAGGAGAAGACAAGAAAGGTTGCTCACCCTCCCTCGCAAGGTCAAGATCACCGTTCCGACCAGCGCGGCGGGCATGATGACCGACACTTTGTTCTATGGGGCGAGGGAGGAAATAAGGAGGATCGAGTGCGATGATCATCGTGTAAGTCATTCCAGCGTTTCTGTTCAAGGAGGAGATGGGGGAAAGGGGGGAGGGATCGTGGACTCACGATATCGGCCAAAACCCTGTACCCAAGCGCCTTCAAGAGCAGAATCTTGTGCGCCTCGTTGCCCGTGAGGTCGAGCTCGACCTTGGTCCCTTGAGGCCCAGGCGCTTCCCTCCTGTCGACCTGCTCCTTGACAAAGTTTTGTAGCGACCATGGAGTCTCGAACCGAATGTCGATCCTCCCCATTTTGAGTTGGAGCAAGGTGGAACTCCCGCTGAGGAGTCCGAGTAGAGACTCGCTCTCCTTTGGCTTTCCCAGCAGCTCGGAGACGTACGTCTCGGACTCGATCACAGAGTCGTACTGAAGGCTGATGGGGCAGATCCAGACGTCCTTCGTACGACCGTTGAGCATTCCCTCGAGGACGTACTTTAGGATCCCGAGTTTGGGTGGTAGGAGTTTGCCCGTCCTGGAACGGGTTCCCTCGACAAAGACTTCGATGTTCTTCCCCCCTTCCAGAAGCGTCTCGATGTACTCCTTGATGACGATAGGGTAGAGCTGATCTCCGGCAAAGCTCCTGCGGATGAAGAAGCCGCCTCCTCCACGGAGGATGTCGCCGACGATCGGGATGTCGAGGTTCTCACCCGCTACAATGTGGGGCAAGGCTATTCCTAGCCTGAACATCAACCAAGAGACGGTCAGGTAGTCGATGTGAGACTTGTGACAGGGAAGGAAGAGGATGCTCTGCTTCCTCTCGGCAGCAAATGCTGCCACCCTTCTAAGCTCCAGGACTTGGGGCACGCTGATGTGGATCCCCTGGTGATACATCCTCACCAGGAGGTTGTTTACCGAGGCTGCGAACACTTTCAAGAATGAGAGCCTGCCCGGAGGTTGATGGAGGAAAGGGTTCGGCTCTGAGAAAGACGGTCGAAGCTCACTTTGCCTTGTTTCTGTTTTGTTTATGTTTTTTTTTGGGGGGGGAAGGGGGAGAAGACTCACGAATCAAGCCTTGCGGCGCTCTTTTCAAGGATCGCCCTGGCCACGTCGGACAGTTGCCTTTCCATCTCCATCCTCTTCTTGTCCTTGAAGACGGCGAGGTCCTTCTGCGCCTTGCTCGGACCGGTGGAGGGCATGGGTCCTGGGTCTGGGAAGAGGGCGTGGACTCTCTGGTTGGCCAGTGCCCTGATCCTGTTCTTGACCTGATCGCTGTTGAGAACCGACTTGATGGTGGCCTCAGAGGAGCCCTTGTAGAGGATGGGAGCGCCGATGTAGTTCGAATAGCCCCTCCAGCCGGTCCCCTGACCGTAGGCCAAGAATTGCTGGAGAAACTCGAGGGGTGACTCTCGGAAGTGAGCCTTGTATGCGGCCACCACGTTGACGTCCCCTAACCCTTCCTCCGAGCTCTGGCTCATGGCACCTCCTCCTATCTTGAGTTTGTTGGGATGGGAACTTTGCCTTTGGGCATCGGATTGAGGAGCAGATGATGGAGTGGAACCATGGGGCCGGTCCGATTTGGGCATCTCAACCCCTCCGCCTCGTTCAAAAGATCGTGTTGTTGAAATGAAAGATTAGAGAGGGCTCTGGATGGCAGCTAGCCCAAGGGTATGGTGCGACCCGCTGAGTGCAGATCTCTGGTATAAATGCCGAGCTAGAGAGGAGGTCCGAGGATGTTGGTGAGAGGTGAAGGGTCAAGGGAGAGAGTTTTTGGGAATCGAAGGAGGAAGGAGGAGGAGGAGGTAGCGGAAGGATACGGAGAGCGAGAGCGTTGTGTGGGGGGGAAGGATGCAGAAGGGGACGCGACTCGGTTTCGCGGGGAAAAGGGGGGAAGGTAGAGGTATTCATTCTTGTCGCCTTTTCCCTTTCCTTTTCCGACAGCCGAACAGCCCGAGGCAACCATTCGATTGCCTGTGAAATCCTTCTTGCCAGTGAACGCGATGGGACCCCCCACCATCGAATCGCTCGCTCTCTCTCCCTTTCTCTCCTCATCAGCTAATACCATCTTGCCAGCCTCAACAGTTGTGGTCTCGCTTCAGGTCCAGTCCACTTTGAGAAAAAAAGAAAAAGGAAAAAGAAGAAAAAAAGGAAAAGAGAAGTTGCTCCCATCTTTGTTTCGACGTAAAAGTACAAGTGAAGCTGGAATGGTCGAGCGAGATGGCTCGCTGCTGGAACAAGGGGGGGGGATATGCACCGGGTGACAGTTGAAGAGAAATGGAGGGTGGCGGGGTCTCAGTCGATCACCTGCGTCAACTGAGTCCCCCTCCTCTTGATCTCTCGCTCCTCCTCCCTCCTCTCGTACGCCGCCACCCTCTTCCTGAGCTCCCTGTTCTCCTTGAGGTTCTGCCTCGTGATCACCTTGTCGCAACCGGTGGCGGGGCATCGAGCCGTCCCACCGTTCCCGGCCAGGTACTCCATCACCTCCCTCCTCGAGTAGCTGTGCTTGCACACGGTGCTGCCGATCGAGCGATCGCACCATGATGCCAGGGACGAGGAAGAGGGTCGATACCACGAGTTTTGAGAGGAATGGTGGTGTGAGCGTCCATGATGAAGACACAAAAGGGAAGAGAGGAGAGGAAAACTCGACCACCCGACCAGCCTTGTTGGGGCTAGGGGCCATGTATGCTCACCTGGAAAGCGGATCTTCTAGGATCCTGGCAGAGAGGGGGCACTTGTAATCTTGCATCACGCCTCCCACCACGAGGTCTTCGTCCGAGTCCGCCTCGTCCCCTGGCTCGGCTGGGACGAGGTCGGTGATGGGCGGCATGGCGCCCGTCTGGCTCACTTCCTGAGAGGTGGGTGGAGGGAAGAGGGTGAGCGGGGAGGGGACCGGTCGTGGTTGGCGACAGTCAGAAGGAGAGGGGGACAAGATCCACTCACCCAGATCTGCTCCCTGAACTGCATGTAGGCTGGGTTCTGGGCGTACTTTGTCCTGGACGTCCTTTGACGGTATTCGGAGAGCGCTTGCTCGGTGCAAGACTTGTACCTCTGTGGCGAATCGTACTACGGGAGGGAGTGGGGATGATGCGAGTTGGGTGAATGCAGGTGGTGGGATGGGAGGGTCAGGTGGTGCGGCAGAAGAGGGGGGTATGCTCACGATGGGGTCGCCTTGCTCGAGCTTTTGCTTGATGTCTTCGATCGCCTGCCTCCTCAGCTTGATCTCGGCTTGAAGGTCGATCAGGCCCCTCATCCTCTTTTCCAGCTCCTCCAACCTTTCCTACGGGGTCGGGGGAGGACGAGGGACGAGGGGTGTAGGCCGGCTCGGGTCAGTGTGAGAGGAGGCGATGATGAGTTTGCAGGAGGAGGGCGGATTGGATGGAGAGAGAGAGAGAGAGACTCGCCTCGGAATCGGCGTCATGGACCTCGGCGGCCTGGGCGGAGGTCTCTGTGAGAAAGTGGATGGCCTGGAGGACTTGGTCGTTGAAGGGGCCGTACTCGTTGGCGGTGGTCCTGAGCCTGGTGGTGTGGGAGGGTTGGAGGGGTTGAGGTTGGTACTGTTCGAGCAAGGAGGGCGGCGTGGTGGAGGGCGATGAGGGATCGGGGAGCGACCGGCCCTGTTCGTGGTCAGCGTGGGGCTGATGGAGCCTTTTCGAGGTTGAAGGCATGGTGGTCTACGAGAGGTAGGGTCTGGAAGAGAGATTGGGGAAGAGGGTGGAGAGTCGGAGGGGTGGTAGTGTTGTTCTCTCCTCCGTCTCTCTCTCTCTCTCTCTCTGTCTCCGCGCCTTGTGTGACTGGAGGGGGAGGAGGGATGGGATGGGGTGGGGTCGGTGGAGGGATTCAGGGTGGGGGTGGATTCGACTAGAGCTTTGGAATGCGAGGGGGGGATCTGAAATCGAGGGTCTCCTTCCCTTACCCTTCCCCATGGAAATCGACCAGGGGGATCCGAGTGTGGTGAGAGAGCGCGTCGCGTTGATTGATCTGATGCTTGTGAGTGCGAGTTTGAGTGTGACTGCGAGTGTGACTGCGAGTGTGACTGCGAATGTGACTGCGAGTGGGAGTCAAGTGAATGGGTCACGACTCACGACTCACCACTCGGACCACTACCGACTGAGCTGATCACTGACCGGGGTGCTGAGTCGCGCCTGAGTAGTAGGAGGGGGGGATTCGGATCGCTCCGTTTGATCCATGACTAAAAAGGAAAAAGCGAAAGTAGATGAAAGCCATCACCAATCCGCAAAGCGTTCTTAATCCACGTGAATGTGCACTTGAAGTGCAGGTTGAACTCTCAGCAACAGTCTGAGTCATTCGAGCAGCCACCCACCCACTTGGTTGTAATCGATCCGAAACAACCTTATGACACATTTTGTATATCAACCTTGTGGGCCTTCTAACTTCCCTCGCGTCCCCACTTTAAATCCAAGTCAACTCCAATACACAGCGAGTTAGCCAAAAGAAAAACAAGCGATATACTGTACTACTACTCCAACAAAAGACCAGGAAATCGAATCCAAACGCAAGGGAGAGAAAGTTCGGATCATCGAAGAAGGCGACGATTTTCAAAGCGAAAAAAAAAAGATCGCATTAGTCGAGAAAAGAAAATCGAAAAAGGAGGAACGGAAAGGAAAAGAAAAAAAATTAAAAAAACAAAAAGTTAGACCCCTGCTCCCTCCCTCCATGGTTCATCCTCGTCCTCGCTCTTCCTCCGTCACCCTCTCCCCCCTCTACACACCCCTTCCTCCTCCCCTCTTCCGTCTCACCTCTCCGGATAGGCAAGACAAACGTCAGGAAAGAGTCGTCCAAGGTCAGCCATCCGTCTCTCTCTCCCTCTCCCACTCCCTCTCTCCGACGCCAGTCAGCCTTGCCCCTCTCCCACTTGGTTCCCTTGGACCGATTCCCACTTTTGACCACCACCAGAGAAGCAAAGGGCGGAAAGAGATGAAGTACATCGTCGTCAGCGGTGGTGTCATCTCCGGCATCGGAAAGGGCGTCATCGCCTCCTCCACCGGTCTCCTCCTCAAGACCCTCGGTCTCAAGGTCACCGCCATCAAGATCGACCCCTACATGAACATCGATGCCGGCACCATGTCCCCCACCGAGCACGGAGAGGTCTACGTCCTGGACGACGGTGGAGAGGTCGACCTCGACCTCGGGAACTACGAGAGGTACCTCGACGTCACCCTCAGCAGGGAGAACAACATCACCACCGGAAAGATCTACAGGGAGGTCATCGAGAAGGAGGTGAGTCCCCAGCCCGAACGTTCCTTGGCCGGCCAATTGACCACACGGACGCGCCCAAGATCGTCAGACGGTCGATCCCAGGCTTGTAAGGGGACGGAACCGAGCGAACGATGGAAGAGGGAGCGAGCAACGAGGAGGTTGGAAGGAGCGATACGAGTCCCTCGAGACCCACAGAGCTCTCTGTCTCGTTCCTCCCCTCTAGAGATGGTCTTCGATCCTGATGATCGCTTTCCCATCCCACTCCATCGCGTCCCATCATCATTGTCCTTCGCACGCCCCCCCCCCCCCCCCTCCACCCACTCCTCGGCTTTGTTTCCCCCGTCCTCCTCTAGCGCCGCGGTGACTACCTCGGCAAGACGGTCCAGATCGTTCCCCACCTCACCGGTGCCATCCAGGACTGGATCGAGAGGGTGGCGCAGAAGCCCGTCGACGACAGCGGCGAATCGCCGGACGTCTGCATCGTCGAACTCGGAGGCACGGTCGGCGACATCGAATCGGCCCCCTTCGTGGAGGCCATGAGGCAGTTCCAATTCAGGGTCGGCCACGAAAACTTCGCCCTCATCCACGTCAGCCTCGTCCCCGTCGTCGGCGGAGAGCAAAAGACCAAGCCCACCCAGGCCGCCATCCGAGACCTCCGAGGTCTTGGGCTCGTGCCGGACATGATCGCCGCCAGGTGCGTCAAGCCTCTGGACCGCGCCGTCATCGAAAAGCTCTCCATGTTCTGCCACGTCGGACCGGACCAGGTCATGGCGGTCCACGACGTCCAGTCCACCTACCACGTTCCCCTCCTCCTCGAGCAGCAGGGGATGGTCAAGTTCTTTGAGAGGAGGCTCGGCCTCGACGTCAACGGTGGGATCCCCAAGGCCATGAGGGAGAAGGGGAGGGACCTGAGGACCAGGTGGAGGAACCTCACCGTCGGTCACGACCGCATGATCGACGACGTCGAGATCGTCCTGGTGGGCAAGTACACCTCGCTCCACGACTCGTACATGTCGGTCGTCAAGTCGCTCGAGCACGCCTCGCTCAGATGTCACCGCAAGCTGTCGCTCAAGTGGGTCGAGGCGGGAGACCTGGAGCCACAGATGGAGAAGGAGAACCCCGTCAAGTACCACGAGGCTTGGAAGAGCCTCTGCTCGGCCAAGGGCATCCTCGTCCCGGGAGGCTTCGGCACCCGAGGCACCGAGGGCATGATCAGCGCCGCCAGGTGGGCGAGGGAGAAGAAGGTCCCTTACCTCGGCATCTGCCTCGGCTTCCAGGTCGCCGTCATCGAGTTCGCCAGGAACGTCTGCGGCATCCAGTCGGCCGGCTCGGCCGAGCTCGAACCGGAGTGCAAGGACCCCGTCGTGGTCTTCATGCCAGAGATCAGCAAGACGCACCTCGGAGGCACCATGAGGTTGGGTCTCAGGCCCTCGGTCTTCGGCGAGGGGACCGAGGAATGGAGCCGGATCCGGAAACTCTACGGCGGTGAGCCCATCGTCTGGGAACGTCACCGTCAACGTTACGAGGTCAACCCGGAGTACGTCGAGAGGCTCGAGAGGGGTAACCCGTCGTTCAAGCCTCACCCTTCGAAACCTTTCTCCTCCTCCTCCTCCTCCACCACCACCACCTTGCCACCGACCTCTCCGCTGATGGCGACCTCGCCGAGAATGGGAGGTTGGCCCGTCTCCTCCTTCCCAACCTCGACCTCTTCCGGCTCCGGCAACGGTAGCTGTTCGGACCAACTCCGGTTCGTAGGAAAGGACGAGAAGGGCGAGAGGATGCAGATCGCCGAGATCGTCGACCACCCTTACTACGTCGGGCTCCAGGCTCACCCGGAATTCGCCTCGAGGCCGCTCAACCCCTCGCCGCCTTTCCTGGGACTCATCGCCGCCGCTTCGGGACTGCTGGAGGAGCAGACGGAACTACAGAAGGAGTACGTCCCGCCTCACCCCAAGAGCCTCATGATCTCGGAAGCCGAGATGCTGAGGAGGAAGGACGAGGAGAACGTCGTCCAGGAGGACAAACCTGCCTCGACGCCTCCGGGCGTTCAGACGCCTTCCACCAGGAGTCGAAGCAACTCTTACGCCGTCTGAAGGGGATGGGAAAGGATGGGAAGAGAATCTTTTTCCACGCACACTCCCCTTTTCTTCTCATCTTGTCTTTCTTCCCCCCACACTTTGACAAGGCTCTTCATTATCCACTTCCCCTTCTTCATCAAATTCACTCTCTGTTCTCTACTCCCATGGCCACTTCCCGCCACTCTTATCTTTTTTCTTTTTTAAGAAAAAAAAAAACAATCCATAATTGGTTCCCGATCAGAAGGAAAGATGTGGAACGTGGGGGAGATCCCCTCCTCCGGCAACCCTTTCAAAAATAGAAAAATCGAAGACAATCCTCCCCTTCGCAAACATGCTCGTGATTATAGAAAAAGAAAGAAAGAGAGAAAGAAAGAAAAACCGATCGGAGCGGGGTTGAGGGTTTGTCGTGAAGCATTCCTTGCATAAGGAGGGATGATTTTTTACTCGGGATGGCTGTGTGTGTGGGGGGGGAGAGGGGGGGGGGGGGGGTTACCTGATCTTCCTCCGCAAGGATGGAAGAGGAGCCCCGGTCACTTCAGTTTCGGGTCCACTTGGCTTCCCCTTGTCTTTGAGGAAGGGAACGGGGGCAAGGCGCGCGGGTGGGGCGTTGACCCTTGGCAGGAAAGCGCACAAAGGGTCACTCGAACCATGTTCGAGCGGAGGACTCCTAGATGCCTCCAGTCTCTGGCAAACTTCTCTGATCGGTCTATCGGTTCTCTTGTGGACTTGGGTAGGAAGTGGATTTTCTGGCCGCCGTTGATTTTTTAAAATACATTTGCAGAGAAGAAGGAGAAGAAGAAAAAACATCTCTCCTTACCCCCACCCCCCCCCCCCCCGCTCATTCATGGGACCTTTCATTCCCTTAACTTTTCATTCGTTAGGACTGGCGGGAAGGGAAAGTCGTGGCAAGGTGAGTCAAAGATTTCATTCTTCCCAACTTGGGGTCAGAATGACCAGGCGCGCCTCCCTTACTGAGGTTGGGCGGGAGGGAACGGTTCGACTCACCAGCTGCTTGCCCAATGACCGCTCTGTCCACACTTGAAGCAGGAGTCGTCACCGCCTGTACTCTTCTTCTTTTTCGAGGAGGATCTTGAGCCCGATTTGACTCCACCTCTGCCGCTACTGGAGGCTCCTCCGTTCCGCGCCATCCCACCACTTCTGCTCCTGGCAGAATGGCTCGACTGGGAAGTGTAGTTGGAAGAGCCCCGATTGGTGCATTCGCTAGACCAATGGCCGCTCTGACCGCACGTGAAACAGGATCCTGAACTTGCCGAGGCGCTCGAGTTCGACGTCACAGCCAGCGAGCTCCCAGTCGTCGTCGACGACTCGTCGTTCCACGAGAAGAAATTGCATCTTCGGAAAGAAAGAGCAAGGAGGATGCAGGAGGTGGCGCGAGTCAGTCTTCTTCCTCCATCAACTCACGTCCAAACGGATGAGAGAGCATCATGGGCTTGGGTTCCACTCGTTCGATAATGTGGCGTGGGGGTCAATCGCGTGACCGTGTAGACTCACCTGAGGCTCTTCATCTCCTTGGGACAAGCATAGAACTGCCGACCCTGGTTGGCTCCCTCCTTGGAGACAACCTGCAGCCTAGCTTCCAAGCCGCAATTGCACCTCTCAATCTCATTCCGCCCATCCCTCGCGAATTGGTTAAGGTATCTGTGATGCGACCCGGTTTCAGGCCCGTCTGGGAGGGATCTCTTCTGAGGGACGGAACCGCCAGCGTTCTCGTCAGCCCAGGCGAAAAAGTTGCAGTCACCCTCTCCCATCGGTTTCGGGCACCTCCAAAACTTGCGCCCCTTGTTTGGCCCATCCTTGACGACCGTCCTCTCAACCGTAGGGTTTCCACAATGGCAGCCGGGTCCATCCTCGGATCTGTCGATCGCTCTGGATTTTCCGTTCCTGTCACCTTGTCGAGGAGCCGTCATACGGGAAGGCTCAGCAAACGAGCATCGGTCCGATGGACGTTCTGGAGCGGCTCTTCGAGCAGCGGTCCTGGATCCACCTCTACCTGTAGAAATTGACCCTCGAGTCGAGGTCCGAGTCCCCCTCGCTGAAGGACGACCTCTGCTTCGTGAACCGGCAGGCGGAGGCCCGGGTTCATCGCCATCAAATGCGCCATTGATACCTACCATGTCACCACCGTCCTCAGCTGCGCCTCCATCATCCTCGTCCCTCTCGTCAGCAGCACTGACATATCGGTCTACCGTCCCGACGATGGTTTCAAATTCTCTCTTGGCCTTGGCGTAGACCATTCTGTACTCGTCAAGACTCTCGTCTATTGTCTGTTGCTTGGTCCTCTGACCTTCGCAGATCAGCTTCATCCGGAATTCGGTCTCCCTCCGAAGCAGTGGCTTGCTCAGGCTCTTGTCGAAGTCGATCCGATTGTAACCTTCCACCAGGCCGATGCCAAGGGTCGATGGCACCAGATAAGTGGTCTGACCTTGCTTGCTGGCCATGACGTATCGCCTCTCGATGACTTTGGCAATGTGCTCCGCGATTGTTGCGTCGGTCCCGATGCCATTCTTGTCCATCAGGTTTACCAGATCGGCTTCGGTCAAGTGTTTTGGACGGGTCGTGTGTCCATCCTTGAGGTCAAGAGAGGTCGGCATGAAGGTTTCGCCCTCGTTGTAGGTCGGTAGGATGTTGCCTTCCCATCGGTCAAAAGTGCAGACTTCGAGGTAGTTTCGCTGATGGATGATAAGGCCGGAAGCCTTGAAATGTTCAGAGGCTATTTGGATCGTAACGTGAGTCTGTTGACCAATGGCGTCCTTCCAGCAGCTGCCTAGAAATCTTCTGGTGACGTAGTCGTACACCCTCTTGTCATCGCCCGTGAGGTCGTTAGCATGTGCCGTGGGATGGATTGGAGGATGCGCCTTGTCGTTCTTCTTCCCATCCCTGGGCCGTTCAAACTCTCCGTCCCTGAGCCTGGTGGCTATCTGGCCCCACTGGGGGTCGGAGATTTGTTTAGCAATCAGCGTTTGAAAGTCGAAATCCTTGTCGTACTGATCGGTCTCTGTCCTCGGGTATGACAGGAATCCCTTCTGATAGAGGGTCTCAGCGATCTTTTCGACCAAGCAGTAGGTCAAAGCAAGAAGGTCGGTCAGTTCAGGCCATGGACTGAATGCCTTTGATTCGGACTTTTGAAGGTCTCAAGCTCGGATTCACTCTTCACTTACATCTAGGATGCGCTTCGGTGCTAGATGCAAGAGTCTGGACGCACACTTTTGCAGCTCGACCGTGGTGAGCGGATAAGGCTTCCTGCAAGATGGAGAAAAGGATCTGTGTTCAGTCCAGGGCACATTGACCCTACCGCGAAACCAAGCTTTGCCACCAAACCCACCATTTTCTGGCCTGCTTGCTCTCCACTTTTACGACGGTAGCCTCGGGCGCGTCGATACACGTCTCGAGCAAGATTGTGGCTGCGGAATGGTCAAAGAGATGCTGCCTTTCCCAAGAGAAGTTGACTGTCCTTTTGCCAGAGTCTCTCATTTCACCTTCATTCTCTGCCTGCCGCTCGTGACAGACAGCTATGTACCAGAATTGCTCCGGGACGAAATTTTTGACCTTCTCATACCGGTCCACGACAAAGCCGAGCGTTGGAAATTGGCAAGGGCCTTGAAAGAGAGGGGGCAATTAGGCGGGAAAAGATTGGATTCAACTTTCATCCGAAGCGGAACACGGCGAAGACATTCATGGCGTAACTCACCGTAGCTGGTGACCTCATTTTCCAGGGCAGGAATACGGCGCTGCAGGCCCAGGGTCATCATACGGGTGAATGCCGCTCCGATGCGTAGATCAAGTTGGATCCTAGCCTCGACAGCTGCTGCTGCATTCCAATCTAGCTCAATTGCATTCTGGCAAGCCCGATGAACTTGGCTTGATTGGCAAAAGAGCAAGTTTTGGGGGGGGG
>KZ820300.1:0-14808 GCA_003144235.1 Violaceomyces palustris
GGGGGGGAGGTTAAGGATGACTGAGCGTGGATTCTCCAAGCCGATGAAGCGAGGGAAGGGGCGGGGAGGACAAGGATTAATTTGTTTTTTTTGGTGAAATTCCCCCATACCCCAAGGCCCTCCTTCACTTTTACTCAAACGGCGATCAACCTCTCATCAGAGCCGGAGGACCTCCTATTCGCCTCACCTTGAATCCTTCGCGCCTCTTCGGTTGATTCTGGGAGGTTGTAGGGGTTCGAGTTCAAGGTACCCGAGTTGGATCTGGATCTCTTCAAGTCGGATTCCATGCTCTCCATCATGGTCCTCAACGTTCCTTTTTTTCAATTTTTTTTTCCCACGTCGATGAGGAGAGTTGGGGGAGAAAGAAATCATCAGTCCTTCTCTTCCATCCCAACTTTGTGGAAAAGGGGTATAGGCAGAGAGAGGGGGGGGGTAGGGGGGGGGAGGGACCACTCACTCTTCTCCCATTCCGACCAAACGACAGCGCTGTAGAATAGTGTGGTGGCGGCCCAGGTGAAGAGGAGGGTGAGTAGGACGAGAAAGGGACGGAGGATGTCTCTCCTTCCTCCTTGGACGACGGCCGATACGACGAGGATGGCGAGGATGGCTGCAAGGCAGGAGGAGAAGGCGAGGAAGTGGGCCCTCTGATCCCTCCTGGATTGGATCAAACCTCCGGAGAGGGCCTGAAGGGACGAGGTCAAGGTCTGCGTCACTTTTGACTGGTTGACTCCGCCTACGGCATGGTCTTGGAGCGCTTTCGCTTCACGACTACCCCTTCTGACGACGTCTCCTCCTCCTCGCTTCAAGGGTAGGATCTCGAACACGGTCTCGAGGCCAAAGTGATCGCTGTACGAAACGTTGAGGTTCGGAATCCTCTCTGTCAGGACCACCTTGCTCTCCTTGACCCTCAACCTGCCCCTCTCGTCGTCGTCGTCGTCGTCCTCCTCCTCCTCCTCTTCGTCCTCCTCCAACTCTTGACCACCTCTTCGACGAGCGGCGCGGCGCCTAGGGCCCCTGAAGAGGATGTAGTCCAACCTCTTCCCCAATCCGTTCCTCGCCGTCTGGTCGAGCTTCTTCCCCTCGCTCCACGTGTTCAAGGGGCTGTCGCACGTCACCCCAAGCTCCGAGATCGACCTTTCGGACGCGGAACGCCGGTTGGTGTTGGACGAAGACGAGGAGGGAAAAGGTGCGGAAGCATTCAAGGGGAGCCTCGTCGCGTGGGCTGGGAGGTTGGGGTGCGATTCCAAGAACGAGTCGGTCATCCTGGAAAGGTCTTTCAGGATCGCTATGCTCAGCGAAGGTGGTATGCTGTTCAGATCTCCAGCCTGGGATGTGAGGAGGAGGATAAAGAAGGGGGTTGTGGGAAGGGGGAATCGCATCGTGAGCAAGTTCGATATCGCTTGCAGAAATCAAAAATATGGGGAAGGGTGAGAAGGAGGGACCTGACGCTAATCCGCTCATCGCACTCACGCAGATGACATGTCTACCTCTCTCGGCGCTTTCGTTGCAACGTTTCGAAAGTTCGTAGGCTTGGGTCACCCTGTGGCACCTCTTGGACTCTGGTCCGGTTTCCCCGCCTACACCGACGAGCTGTGTAAGAATGAGGAGAGCGCCACCATGTCGATGGTTGGGTATGCACGGGTTGTCGTTGTTGTTGTTGTTGTTGGTTTTTTTTTTTTTGGTACGTTCAGAGAGGCACAAACACGCAGGAAGGGTGAGATCCGCGGACGGAGGAGAAAGCAAGGAAAAGGGAGATAGGAAGTCAGCGTCTTGGGAACGGCTGTGGGAAACGAGATTTCTTTCGGGGTCGGGGTGGAAATTCCTCCTCACGTGGGTGTTCCACACATCGACCAAGCCCAACCAGGGATGGTGAACGGTGACGGATCCGCAAGCCTTGCCTACGAACCAATCCCCCTTGTGGACGTGGAGGGGGTGACCGTTCAAAGAGTAAGGGTTCGTCCTGAACTCGAGGATCTCCCACTTGCTCAGGATGGCCAGACCCGAACCGAAGGCGCCGCTGAGGAAGAACTTGGAGTGAGGGTAGAGGTCGGATAGGCTGTTCCTCAGGTACTTGAAGTCCTTGGACTCGTACCAGATCTCCTGGAGGCAGATCAGGTCGTACCGGTCACGGTAGGAAGAGTTGGTCGAGGTGAGGAGGGAGCAGATGGACCTCAACCTCTCCTCTCTCAGCTTGGAGATGTACTTCAGACCCCAGACGTTGAGCGTGAGAACCTTGAGCTCTCGGCTTGGCGACGGGTTGGATTGGGTGGTCATGGTCATCCCTCCTCTTCCTTTCGATCTCGCCTCTCCTCCTCCTCCTCCTCCTTGTTCTTCTTCTTTTCCCTTGTCCAACCTCTATGCTTCGCGACGAGACCTCTATTCAAAGAGTGGTGTATGGCGGAGATCTAGGTGAAAGAGGGTGGGGATGGGAAGACGGTGATGAAGTTGGTGAAAATGGCGATGTCGATGTTCTTGATGGGCCACGATGGTGTAGGAGGCGGTCGGAGTAGGATCCGGTTGGGGTGGAAGGCGAAGAGGGCAGAGAGCGGAGAAGAAGCATGTCCGCTCCCGATCCGCACGGCCCTCCGCCACCTCCCTCCACACAGGAAAAAAGAGAAAGGAAAAAAAAAAAAAGAAAAGAAAGGAGAAAAGTAAAGAGGCCTTTTCTCAACAACCTCGCAAAAGACTGCCACCCGCTCTTTCTTCATCAATCTCCTTGAAATTGTCCACACGGTCATCGCCCCGCCCCAACACTCCTACGCACACGGAACGCCAATCATATTCTAGCCCACCGTTTCCAAGCTGCCTGACTCTGTCCCTTTTTCCCATCCGCAAATGAATCCACCGAATTCGCTCCCGCTGGCAAAGGTGGAAAAAGAGAAAGTAATTGGGGTGGCGAAATCACTATCACTTGTCACTTTACATGACATTTCCCTCTCCCTCTCCCCCTCCCCTTCTTCTCTTGATCCCCCTTGATCCCTCTTCTCACTTTACGTCCTCTCTTCCTACAACGTCCCACACTTGCAGCCCGCCTCCACCCGCCCTGTGACCTACCCAAGGTCGAACCTTACTGGCCAAAAGCTTTCTCGAGGTTCGAGATGAGCCTCTGCTCAAAGATGCTCTCGATGAACTCTCCCTCCTCGGTGAACCATTCACCTGTTGTCCCGGCCAACCCGGCGCCCCATAGCAGGTTTTTGGATCATCAGACGAGCGTCGCGAACATGCAGAGTTTTCGAGAGCGAGGGAGGAGGAGGAGGAGGTGATGTGTCAGAGAGGGCTCGTCGAGATTCAGGTCCTTTCCTCGCCTTCGCATGGATGGCCGTGACTCACCCATGTGGCCCAGAGTGATGCTCGTCTTCTTCTTCCCCAGAAGGCTCTTGCCGTTGTTCGACTTCCTCGTGTAGTCAATTTTCAAAGTGTACGCCGGCGGGATCAAGGTCGGCTTCTCGCCTTTCGCCAGGGTTCCACCGGCGGGGGGCTTGATGACGGCTTTGGGAAGCGATGGTGAGGAAATCGACAGCCTCTCTGTTTCTATCTGTACTCGATCCATCCGTCGAGGGCAAAGAGTCGAAAGGAAGGAAGGCAGAGTGTGTAAGAGAGAGGGAGAGAGAGAGGGAGAGAGAGAGGTGCGTCGCTCTTCGAAGCGAAAAGGGATCTCTTCCTCACCCTCTTAGAAACCGTTTTCCTCTTGCCTTCGAAGATCTTGCTGCCTTGCATGTACGAGTCGAGGGTTTGGATTGCCGATAGGACGACGTAGCTGGAGTTCCGCATTCAAAGTGCATCGCCGGGAAGAAAAGAAACAAAGAGGGGGGAAAGGTAAAGGAGGTTTGGGTGAGAGGAGGAATGAAGAGGAAGAGGAGAAAAAAGAAAGAGAAAGAAAGGTGACCTCACATGACAACGGCGATACCGCAGGGCTTCTTGTTCTTCTCCCAGTCCTTTTCGACAAAGTAGGACCAGACGCATACACCGATCATGACGGCAGAGGCGGTGAATCCGAGAACGAGCCTCAGATCGGTGTGGAAGTGGCTGGCTTTGAATGGTGGGAAGATGGAAGGGGACGGCGAGGAGGTGGAAGTAGGCTTCGAGTCCGAGTCCGCCTCCACTATCGTCTCCCGTGTCAAAATCTGGTGGTTGGGCGATCACGAGTTGGGTAGTGGTTCAAGGGGGATATCGTCGCGGAGAGCAGGGAAGGGGTTTGGTTCCTTGTCTGGGTTAGAGGTCTCACAAGTCCAGCAGCTGACCTTGATGATCTCGTCTCGCATGTGGTTTCCGAGCATCTTTTGAATGGGGGGAGGGGAAGGGGGGAGGGGGACTCACCCTCTCGACAGCCTCGTCACAAGTCAGCTTCAACTCTGAAGCGTTGCTGTTGTCGACATAGTACCTGTCCGTTTCGGACGACGCTGGGGGTGCCATGCTTGGATCCTTGGTTCTGTTCTAGGGGCAGGTACGGTCCGGACGGACGAACTTTGCTCGGATGCTTGCACGCTTTCCTCTTGTTGGTATGACGAAAGAGTTCGAAAGGTAAGGAGGGGGTGGGGGGGGGTGCGATTGGGATGTATGGTTGGGATGTGTGGTTGGCTCTTGAGGTTGGAGGTGATGATACCTACCACTCCCTCACCCTTGGGTCCTTCCCTTTTTATCTCTAGCCTGCCTGGAAGCCTGGTCTCTTTAAATTCTTCCTCAGGGAGGTAGGTTCTTGGGTGGGGGCGTCTCTGTCGGAGGGGGAATGAACGATGAGATGAAGGGAAATGTGCGAGGGCTTTTTTCCCTGAATTTCTTTCTTTTCCTATTCCCCCGCTCTATCAAAGTCGCATGCTGTCAAGGGTCAAGGCCGCTGCGGAGGATGATGAAGATGATGCTGGGGCTGTTGTTGCTGGTGATGATGTGTGTGGTGTGTGTGTATGGTTCCTGTCACTCGGTCACACCCACATTTACATCCACTCTTGGGGATCACGATGTGATTGCACAGGCACACACGCTCACACTCATGACTGTGTGACTGCTAGCCCCGAGTCGAAAGTGAAGTGGGGATAGCACAAAGCCGAGTCTCGCCTTCGCGCTGGCCAAAAGCGCGTAATGAACATTCATGATCGTTCTTAGATTCTGCTTGCGATTCTTAGTCTGAGGCAAGTGAGGGGTGTTGCTACGTGGATTCGCAAGATTCTTTTCCGCTGGCTTGGGCCACCCTCGCGATGTAATAGATCTCACGACGAACAATTCGAGTCTGTCTACCTTGATGACAGCGCGGAACGCACCCTAATCACGAATCGCCTGGGGTTGGAAGGCATGTCTCGCTGGCTCCACCTTCAAAGAGATCCGGGCAACTTTACTCTCACCACACCCGGACGTCCACCATGTCTCTTACTACTCCATCCACATATTCTCCATGATGTGATCGGTACTGGTACCCTGCAGTGAGTGGATACGGTCTTCATCCATCGTCATCCCAAAACCAGGAGTCAAAGCTTGAGTCTAGAATCTTGATCTCATCTACAGTCACCGTCTTTGAGTTTGAGTAACTTGTGAATCCAAAGCGCCAATCGGGGGGTCGAACCGCGAAAGCCAGGAGGGGGGGGGGGGGCAAGTGATCTTTCCCGATCGAAAATCTCATCGGGGGATGATCATGGATCTAAGCTTCTTTACCAAGGCGCGCCTCTGATCACAAGAAAAAGGAAGAAAAAAAAATGGGAAGAGAAGACATGTTCGGCCGCAGGGAGGAAAATGAGAAGAATATGAAGATTTCCTTTGTACTTCTAATAAGGAACTTTTTATTTTTTAACATCACTTCACTACGGAGGGGCGAAGTCGAAGAGGAAGAAGGGAAAAGCAAGAAGAACATGAAAGAGATAGGAAGAAAGGCGAGGGGAACGAAGGAAAATACCCACTCGACTACGGCCTTCCCCTTTCTTTCTCTCAAGGAGGGCCGAGGGGAAGGAGAGAGAGAGAGAGAGAAAGTCGAGGATTTTATCTGGCATCCCACGCTGCCACTCTGACTGCTGCAGCGGGTCTGCGTTTTGGCTCCTCAATCCACCGCCTGGCTCTCTTCCACACAGTCAAGTGGGAGGTGGATCTATACCGCACACCCTTGGGCTCCTCTCCTTCGCCATGGTTCCTAGCAAGACCGGCGAGCGGACCTACGACAGGTGAAGGGGGGTTGGCGTTGGACCTGAGCTGACCTCTCGGCCATCCTCTTGCAAGCTCATTTCCAGCAGCAGAGATCTTCGCTTCGATGTTACGCCACCAACCTCAGCGCAAGCCTCCGATACCGATACGATGGACGTCGATGTCGATGGAGTGCCGGAAGGTGAGGGTGGTTGGGAGAAGTGAGGTTGGAAAGGAAAGCGTGTCGCAGAAGGTTTGAGGTCATGCTTCTGCCCCTGCTGAGTGAGCCACCCCAGCAGGTTGGTCGGTCCAAGTCGCGCGCCACACCCTCAGAGTCCTTTCCGAACATCCAGACCTTTTGTGATCCATGTTGAGCGATGAATCGAACCTGTTGCAGGAGCTTGGTGAGCTGCCTTTCAGCAAGGAAAGAGCCCTGAGACTGGCACTCTCACTCAGAACGCACAACATGACTGTGATGCGGGTCGGTCAGCCCTGGAAGGTGCGCGGTAAGTAGACAGTCCGAGCAGAAAGGGACTCGGTATGAAAAACTAGTACTAGAAAATCTGGGCAAAGGGAAGAAGCCGGACAGGGGAGGCAAACGTGAGTAGTGAAAAGGCTTTCGAATTCGGTGGAAAGCAGGAAGAGGGCAAGGGGGGAAATCAACCAAGGATCGTCGCTGCGAGGAGGAAATAGAAAAAGGGGAAGGTGATAGCAAGGAAGGAAAGGGAAAAAGAAAGGCTACAAAGGAGAGAGGGGCGGAAAGGTAATAAGAAGGAACCAAGATACAAAACCCCTTGTAATAGGGGTCCCCTTTAAAATCATGAATGAGAATAACGAGTGGACGAATAGGTTCGAAAGGAAGGAATACGGATGAAGGCGGCGACAGAGTGTGAGTGTATTGGGGGATTGTAGTCGAGTGACAGATCGCTGTTACTTTGAATGGCCTTGCGGATCCTCTTCTCATTGAATCCGTTCGCGCTTCCGCACTCTCGACTTGAACCGATTATGAATCCAAGACCGATTTCTTCCTTTACTCAACCCAGTGAAGAGTTTCTTAGCAGAGACCCTTCGCCCCTCCCCATCAAATCAAGTGATTCCTCTTCGTCCTCATCCCCACCCACATCGCAACTTTAGCCATATCCTACCCCCACACCGTCAAGTAGGATACCATCTTTCCAAGAGTATCACTCTTGCCTACCCACCTACTACACCTTCCCTCTTCCTACCGCCAAGTAGGAAAGAAAAAAAAACCCCAAAGAAAACAAAGAAAAAGAACAGGGAAACCACCCGCCCAAACCGATCGCCCATCATGCGTAAGTTCTCTCCCGCAGTTCCAGCACCTCCCCCGTTCTTGTCTCCAGCATGGCAATCCGTACCGCATCACATTCCCGTCCACTGCCAACGATCATCACCAGAAGTGGCTCTCCCACCCGTTCCGCAAAGTGTCCTCCCGCCCCGCTCCCCTTTTCTGCCAGGGCCCGCAGCGATCCTCATCCCCAACTCGGTGGTCATGGTGCATGGTCTTCACATCCAGAGGTCAAAACCCCTCCCTCCCCTTCTTTGCGGCTCGCTTCTTCCACCATCACCATTCTATCTCTCCTCCCAAACGTTCTTGCTCCAAGGGAGGAGCGTCATCTTGGATCCAAGAAAGAGGGGTGGGGGGCAGGTGGTGGAAGGTGGAATGGCGTGAATTGTGGGAGATGGAGGGCAAGGGAGGGGGATTGTGAGGTCATGAAGGAGGACTTGAGGAAAATCCTCTCAATAGGGTGTCGAACTTTGAAAAAGGAGGAATCCCATCCGCGATCAAAGGATAGCTCAGCAGCACCTCTGGTAGATTCATTTCAGAGGCTTCGACGGGATCGATTCGGCATAGAGAGGAGGAAGAAGAGGAGGAAGGGGAACTTTTTTTTTCCCCCACCAGGCACGAACCGCTGCTGATTTCTGGACGTCGAAGAAGATGGTACCTCTCCTCTCTGCCCTTCTGCACCAAGTCAAGATTCACTCACACCGTCCAAACTCTTCTTCACCCTCCCATCCTCTCTCATCCATTGACTCCAAGCAGCTCCAAAGAAAGCAACCAAGATGTCGCTCAACGACTTCCTTGCCGACGAGTGTGAGTCGCCCTCCCATCGAAGGATAGCGCCCACTCCCAACCCTCCGTATCTCTGGCGCAAGCTCACCGAGTTTTCCTTCTCCTTCTCTGGCTCTCTTCATCCCCTTCCGAAATGGTTCCAGCCACCGGCAAGACCTCCTGGGCTGACGAGATGGACGATTTCCCTTTGGCTCGTGAGTCAGGCATTTTCCTCCCATCCTTGCAATCCCCTCGCTATCTGACCCGGCCCTTCGGTTGCGATCGGCTTGCCTCGTCTAAACGGTTACTGAATCGCCTTGTCTTATCCTTTCCCTCTACCCTCGACACCTTAAAAAAAATAATAAAAAATTCGCCCACCTCCAGCCGCTCCAAAGGATTATGGCCGTAGGGGTGGCGACTATCTCTCCACTGTCCCGGACCGCGCCGATCGTGACCGCGGCTTCGAGAGGCCGGAGAGGTCTTACCCACCAAGGGAGGAGCTCCCACTGCCAACCAAGCCACCCTTCACCGCATTCATTGGTAACCTCGCCTTTGACCTCACCGAGCCAGAGGTTGAGGACTTTTTTGCGCCAGCAAAGGTGAGTCAATAACCTTTCCCCCTCCCTGGCCCCTTTGGTTCGGTCAGCCAAGGGCCCCAGCGTTGCGAAAAGAGTGCTGGCCTGGTATCACGGTAGGATGGACGTGACGAGGGACTTGAAAGTCTTTGCACAACTAGCGCAGAGTGGCACGAAACAGTCAGGCTTACAGAACGAGCGAATCATCATCCTTCTCCGAACCTTACGCAGACTGTTAGCGTTCGCATCGTTCAGGGCCATGACGGCCGACCCAAGGGATTCGGATACGTCGAGTTCGAGACCCTCGATGGACTCAAGTTGGCCTTGGAAAGGAGTGGCTCCCAGCTTGCCAGCAGGACCGTCCGCGTCAGCGTAGCCGAGCCACCAAAGAGCTCAGGACCATCCTTCAGCAGCGCTGCCGACGAGACTAGCCAGTGGCGACGATCAGGCCCCCTCCCCCCCGCGGCCGACGCCCCTCCACGTGGAGCTGGTGGCCCAAGGCCGGAGAGGAGCGGCTTCCTTCGATCCGAATCGGGCGCATCCGGCTTCGACAACATGGACGTCTCTGGAGGTTCGAGGAGTGGCTTTGGCAGCAAGTTTGCCCCGTCCGCCGCTCGCGAGGCTCCTCCCCACGGATCCCGACCGCCCCGTGAGCCAGCCGCTGTCGAGCCATCGGTAGGAGACACCGCCTCGGACTGGAGGACCGGCAAGCCCGTCGAGTCCGTAGCCGCACCACCACCATCAGCCAGGAGGCCTTCCGCCGGGCCCGCCGGCGGCGCCGAGGGCAAGGGAGACAAGGCACCCTTCTTCAGGAAGTCGGATGCCACGGATGTCGACGAAAAGTTCGCCAGCCAGGAGCGCATGGGATTCGGATCCAAGTTCTCGCCTGCCCCGACCCCACCAGAGTCCCCTTCGAATGCCAAGAGGACCGGATTCGGTTTCGGTGCGGCCGAGAGGAGAGGAAGCGGAGCCACCCCTGGCGGAGCTCCGGCTGCTGCCGTCGCGCCTTCCAGCGTCAGCGACACTGTGGACAACTGGAGGGGAGCCAGGAAGGCGCCGTCCGGAGGCCCTGCCGGCGGCTCGCCCAAGGCCCCAGCTGCCGCCCCAGCTGAGCGCAAGAAGCTGGAGTTGAAGCCAAGGGGCACAGCGCCTGCTGCCGCCGCGGCTTCGCCAAGCACGTCGAGGGGCAGCAACCCATTCGGAAACGCCAAGCCCGTCGACGCTTCAGAGAGGGAGAGGGAGATCGAGGAAAAGCTGGCCCAGAGGGAGAAGGAGCGAAAGGAGGAGGAGAGGATCAAGAGGGAGAAGATCAAGGCCGAGAAGGAGAAGGCTTCTGCCGCCAAGGGGGGCAAAGGTCCTACCAGGACCAGCGCCGCCGCCAGTGAGAACGGCAAGGAAGACGGTGGTGCCGCAAGCACCGAAGGCTCCACCGTGACCGAGGAGAAGGCCACACCTGTCAAGCCCAAGCCGGCACCGGTCGGGGCCTGGGGCAAGGGGAGGAAGCCGAGCGGTGCCCTCGTGGGAGGCGAGTCTGGCGCGATTGCCACCACGAACGGTAACGTGGAGCAGAAGGAGGATGGTGACAAGGAGGTCGACGAGGTGGCTAAGGACGTGGAGAAGGTTGAGATCAAGGCCTGATGCACCGCGCTTGAACGACATCGTCTAAGCGCTTCATTATTTACTGAGGGGAAGGTATCAGTCCCAAGCTCGAGCTAGCCCCAACGGAAAAGGACAAGTCTGGACGACTTTCTTCATTCCTTGGAAATATCATGTTCGATTCCGAATGAATCGCGGGTCAACCTTCCTTTCGCTCGAGGGGAAAGAGAGGAGGCGGGATCTCATGAAGATGCGACCCCTTTCCATCAACTTTGCCCTACCTGGAATCCACGACGGCCCGACCCAAAAGAAAAAGAAAAAAAGAAAAAGCCAAAAAAAAAATTATCAAACAGAAAAAAGCCTTCATCCCGCCTCAAAAAAGGAAGAAAAAAAAGGACGAGAGAAAGGGAACAAAAGGGGAGTTGGGAAAAGGGAAAAGATCACGAAATACGTTGGAAAGAAGAAAAGGGCAGGAGAAGAGAATCCTGCAAAAAAAGGGTGCAGGAGCCATGGGAGGTCCCTTCATTGAGCTTTAACCCTTCTTTCCTCCCGTGCCCCTTGCACTACACCCGCCAGCTTGCTTGCTCACTTGACTCTTTCCCACCCTCTCGTCTTCCCTTGACATCATTTGGCAACATCTCGGTCATCATTTCTGGGATTTATAGAGATCTTTCCCTTCCTTCATTCTCTCACTCTCTCATTCTCTCCCTTCCTTCCTGTCTCGCACCTTACCTCTTTATCGTCTCCCCTCGTCTCATCTTCTTTGTTTCTATTCGATCCGATTCCCCGACGGGCTGACTTTCTCTCCCTCGTTACCTTTCCCCTCCCCCTTTTGCCCTTTTCATGTCCTGGGTCGTCCCAGCCGCCCCCTTTCTTGTCGCTCCTTTCCGTCCCCTCCCCATTTTCCTTCCTTTCTCATTCGACCCACCAAAAAACAAAGCAGGCGGAGGATAAGGAAGCCAGGGGAACTGGTCGAGATTGTCGACCTCGGGTCTTTCTGATTCCCCCTTTCACTCGCTTTGACATGCACGAGCGGACGGGTACGGGAAGAGAGAGTGAGAGAGAGAACCTCATTCGTTTTCTCCTCTTCCCTTTCCCTGTGACCCATCCTTCTCATCAACCTTTCAGCCACTTCCCCTTCTCTTGTTCATTAGTATGCTCGCAACAAAGAATCTCTTTTTGGCTCCTTTCAAGACGGTGAAGGTGAGTGAGTGGACAAGTGAGAGAGTAGTGTATGCTCTCGACGGGTGGAGAGAGTCGGGGAGAGGGAGAGATGTGTGATTGGGTCGTTGATGCTCGTTTTATCTCTGCCGTACGAGTGGAAGAATAGGGAACGCGCTCCGGCCGCGCACAAGCCAAACACGAATTCGCTGTAAGGAAGACAGACCGTGTTGTCAAGTCAAGCACATACCTAGTGGCCCAAAGTGGTTCATGTGAGCTCATTCGTTCTCTTTGTAGTTAGAGTGTGTGATTAATCTCCTCCGTGCCTTGTGTTTCTTTTTTTCTTCACTCGACTCTCGGTGGCCTTCTCGTGGCGTTTGGCACTACCAAGGCGATCCCAACCAGCCAACTCCAACCCCCCCTTACTTTGGCTGTTTTCTTGGCTCCACCCAGTGTGCTCACTCAGCGTGCAGTGCTAGAGAAAGATAGCAGTTGTAGCGAGCGTTTAGCCAGACACCGTCACCACGAACATAGCTAGCCATCGGACTACTCGGAGCAAGGTGGTAGGTTAGTGGAAAGCGAAACGTGAAAAGCGAACCAACCTGGGAGAGCGGGGCAAAGACAAGTAAGAAATAAAGTTCAACAAAGTCAAGAGAGCGTCGCAACCCCTGCCACCTACCTCCCTTCTCCCCTTCCTCCCAGTCATCGCTCTCGCTGACTGGTCGACGCCTCCCACCACCACTCGCCAACAGCAGCCTTCCCATCTTTGCACCTTCCCCCCAAAAGGTGCGATAAGCACGATGGCCCACCTTCGACAGACCACCCAATCCCTTCGCTTCCAGAGGAAGCAGGGTTCATCCGCCCCCTTGGTGCCTCAAAAGGATTACAGGCCAACGGCTCTACTCAAGGAGTACACCAGGCTTCACCAAAAGCAGCCATGGACGCCAGCTTTCTCGGCCGCTGTGAGGCTCCTCCTCATCATCAGGATCTCTTCCGCCATGTACTCCATCATCCAGGATTGTGACGAGACCTACAACTACTGGGAGCCACTCCACTCGATCGTCTTCCCCGCCTCGGGCGGCGGTAGCAAGGGTTCTTTCCAGACCTGGGAGTACGCTCCAGACTTTGCCATCAGGTCCTGGGCTTACCTCGCCCAGTACTGGCCTTTCGCCGCCTCTCTCGCCAGGCTGGGGATGGGCAAGAGGCAGGTCTTCTTCGCCGTCAGGATCCTCCTCGCCTTTACCTCGACCGTCATAGAGGCGAGGTTCTACAGGACCGTGGTCGAGTGCGTCAACCTCAGGGTCGGGAGGTACCTCTTGTCCATGATGGTCTTCAGCGCCGGCATGTTCGAAGCTTCGACCGCCCTCCTGCCTTCCACATTTTCCATGTATGCCACCATGCTCGCCATGTCCTTCGCGCTTCATCCTTCCAGGCTCCCCGTAGGTCACCCTTCCACCGTCACCGCCCCCTCGCAGAGGCCGTTCCTCCCTTACAGGGTCCTTGCGACCACCTTCTTCTTCGCGCTCGGAGCCGTCGTCGGCTGGCCCTTCTCCCTGGTCCTGGCGGTCCCCTTTGTGATCGAGGAGCTCTTCCTCAAAGGGGACGACCTCGTGCCTGCCAACCGTCAGTCTTCGTGGCTCTCGGCTAGGTGGACCGGCCTGTTCAACGCCGCCTTCATCTCCTCCGTCGTCATCGCCCCCGTCTTCGTCATTGACACGCTGGCCTACGGCAGGTCGGTCCTGGTGCCGCTCAACATCATCAAGTACAACGTCCTCTCGGCTTCCAGGGGTGCCGGCCCCGAGCTGTACGGCGTCGAGTCGCCCACGTTCTACCTCTCGAACCTGACGCTCAACTTCAACATCCTCCTGCCCCTCGCGCTCCTGTCGCTCCCCGCCCTGCTCCTCACGGCGAGGTTCGACCCCAAGAGGATCGAGAGGGCCGTCAGCGAGAGGGCGGACGCCAAAGGTCACAAGACGGCTCCTGAGCCTTCCTCGCCTTTCGTCCTGATGTTGCTCAGGCTGACGCCTTTCTACCTCTGGCTGGCCGTCCTGACCCTGCAACCGCACAAGGAGGAGAGGTTCATGTACCCGGCGTACCCGCTCCTCTGTTTGAACGCGGCCGTAGCCGTCTACCTGCTGAGGGGCCTCTTTGAAGCGGCTTTCATCTCGTACACAAAGTCGCCCTACAAGGCTTCCAAGACCTCCCTCTTCCGCAACTTTACCACCGGCCTTGTCCTGACCTCGATGTTGCTCGGCGTGCTCAGGATCGTCTCGACCCTGTCCAACTACCACGCCCCCATGGACGTCCTCTTCCACCTCGAAGGGACCGAGCTGCCTCGCGTGGTGGCGACCCTCTTCCCTGAAACGCTTTCGGACGATGTCAGGGCCAGAATCCAAGCCGGGCTTCCAGCCGTTGCCTCGGCGGAGGAGAGGGACGACGCCGAGAGGGGTCATGGTACCGTCGAAGGACGATCCCGAGACCTCTCGATCGACCTCTCTCCCCTGAAGCGAGTCCAACCACCGATCCGACTCTGCTACGCCAAGGAGTGGCACAGGTTCCCCACCCACTTTTTGGTTCCGGACGGAGTGGAGGTCGAGTTCGTGAGGAGCGAGTTCAAGGGTATCCTTCCCAGGCACTTTGAAGGAAGCCCAGCGGCGAGGGTCGAAGGGGAGGACGTGATCGCGCAAGGGTTGGACACGAGCCTCGGATGGTTGGTCTGGCCATGGCAAGGATTCACCAGGAACCGCAACTTGCGCTTCAACGACCTCAACCTCGAGATGGAGGACGTCTACGTTCCGATCGAATCCTGCGACTACCTGGTCGACCTCTCCTTGCCCAACAGGCCCGGTTCTAGCCTCCCGCCTCTGGAGCCGGACCACGCTTCGAACGAGGAACTCTTCGAGAGGCTCAAATGTGTCCCCTTCCTCGACAACGCCAGTTCGAGATCGAGCGGGCAACCAAAGACGATCTTGGACAAGGCGGTGGACACGTTGTTGAGGAGCTTTTGGCTACCGGACCCTCTGGGTTTCAGGTCCCAGAGGATGAAAGGATGGTTCGGCGAGTACTGCCTGCTCAAGAAGAAGGAAGCGGACGTCTTCAGGACCATGAAGCGGGAGGTTTGAAGGCTGCGTCTTCGTTTGACCGTGGGTGTGGAACGAAACGGAATCGAAACGGAGGAGGAAAACGAAATGGTGGTCAACGGCGTATGTACATACATGGAATCAGGGTTGGATTGGGGTGGTTGGGAAGGGATCCCCACTTCCATGCCCGCCTTTTCTCGTTTTTTTTTTTTTTTTTTTTTTT
>KZ820301.1:0-14787 GCA_003144235.1 Violaceomyces palustris
CTCTCTCTCTCTCTCTCTCTCTCTCTCTCTCTCCCCTCTCTATTCCCCCAAGAGTGCCGACCTGACACCGGACAGACCTTACGTCTTCGGATGTCACCCTCACGGAATCCTAGGATTCGCAGCGGTGGCCAACCTAGCCACGGACGCGACCGAATTCCCAACCTCTTTCCCAGGAATCACTCCTCACCTCCTGACTCTTTCCACCAACTTCCAGATCCCCTTCTTCAGGGACGCCATCATGGCCATGGGGATCTGTTCGGTCTCCAAGAAGAGTTGCGAGGCGATCCTGAGGAAGAGGAAGGGGAACGCCATCGCCATCGTGGTAGGAGGTGCCACAGAGTCTCTCAGCGCTCACCCTGGGACCGCTGACCTGACCTTACGAAGGAGGTTGGGATTCATCAAGATCGCCATCCGAAACGGAGCAGACCTGGTCCCCGTCTTCTCGTTCGGAGAGAACGACATCTACGAGCAACTCTCCAACGAGGAGGGGACAAAGGTCTACCACCTACAGAAGAGGTTCCAGGCCATCTTCGGATTCACTCTCCCTCTCTTCCACGGTAGGGGGATCTTCAACTACAACATCGGACTCATGCCCTACAGGCATCCCATCGTCAGCGTCAGTGAGTCTCTCTCTTTCCCCCCTTCCACCTTTGGGCAGGGGTCGAGGTTGGGGGCCGGGGGGGGGGGGGGGGGGGGGGGGGGGGGGGGGGGGGGGGTTGTTTCGGGTTGTCTAACCGCCCCATCTCTCTCCCTCTCAAGTCGGAAGACCGATCCGCGTGAATCAGAACCCCAACCCTACCAAGGCCGAGATCGAAGAGGTTCAGCAGAGGTACATTGCCGAACTCATGAAGTGAGTTTGCGAGTTCCCGATCCAGTCCCTCTCTCTCTCTCTCTCTCCCCCTGAACCTCGAACTGATCCCACCTTGTTTCCTCCGCCAGCCTCTGGGAGACTTGGAAGGACGCCTACGCTGCCAACAGGACCAAGGAACTGACCATCATCGCCTGAATAGGGATCCTTTTTCGCCCCCCTCCCTCTGCCACGTGTTTCTCTTCTTCGTTACCGGTCACTCTTGTCTCTTCTTTTTTTTCCACTTTCGAGGAATCCAAAATACATTCGACTTTTGGAAGGGGGTGGGGTTCGTATCTGTCATGGGTTCGTTTCGTCACGGTTCCGTTATTCGTTTCTTTTTGCGGGGGGGGGGGGGGGGTCCTGGATGGGTTTCTAGAGTGGGTGAATTGTTCAATGGTTACCCTTTTCGAGATCGGAGAGGAATTTGAGGTACCTGTTGTTTGGGGATGGATAGGTTCTGCTGGTCAGTGGGACTGAGGGGCAAGGTTGGGTTGGGACGAGTTGGGACTCAACTCACCTCTTCTTGAAGATGACTCCCCTGTAGTGACCCCTCTGGTCTACGACGACGAGGTACCTGACACCCAGCCTGGTGAAGTACTGGTGGACCAGTTCGAGTGGCGAGTGGATCGAGACCGTGATGGGAGCCTTGTCGACGTAGAGGCTCAGGTCCTGAGGGTCAGCCATGGCTAGGTTGGAATGGTAGAGTGCCGAGTCCCTGGTCATCAGGAGCGAGTCTCGATCCTCCTCCCCGCCTTCGGTTCTGAACGAGGGGAGGTTCCTAAAGTAACAGACGGTCTCTTCAAGGTCGAGACCGGGAGGCATGCTCTGCTTGAGCTTCTTCAGGGAGTGTTCGAGTTCGCCGGCGGCGATGTAACCCACCATCTTGATCCCTGCCCCTCCTCTTCCTCCACCGACGTTGTTCGACGAGGGGTCCCTCACCACGATGGGGAAGCCCCCGTCGGTGTACCCCGAACCTAGGGCCAGCCTCTGGAGCTTTCGGCTGAGGTCCGAGACCGTGTTTTCCTTCTCCAGCCAGATGAGCTCGACGCTCGTGTCCATGGCGTCCGGCACGTGCACCCCTTTCCAAGTGTACTCGGCCTTCTGGTCCAGGAAGGGTAGACCGCTGAAGTCGATGACCAGGTCGTAGATCCCCTTGTGCTCGAGCGCGTCCGCGATCGTCTTGGCCACCAGGATGCTCAGCATGACCGGGACTGTGTAGGTCAGAGTCCCCGTCAGTTCGAACATGATGACCGCCAACGAGACGGTCGTCCGCGTCACTCCGGAGAGGGTGGCCGCGGCGCCGATCATGGCGTAGACTCCCGGAACGATGCAGGAAGAGTCGCTGGAGGGGCACCAGCCGAAGTAGGCGAGGTCCGGTCGAGTCCACTGGAGGTACTGGACCAGTAGGCCCACTATCCTCCCGAAGCAGGCGCCGACCGCCAAGGTGGGGATGAAGATCCCGGCCGGAAGCTTGATTCCGAACGTGATGATGGTAAGGACACCCTTGACGATCATGGCGAACAGCACCGCCATGATCAGTGGTCGGATCTCGGAAGGCTTGGAGACGCACAGCCCTTCCATCGACTCGTGCTCGTGGCATTCGCTGAAGAGATCGGCTATCAGCTCGACTCCCCCCATGCGCGTGTAGCCGTTGAGGAAGGAGAAGGCTACCGTCACGACCGTGATCAGGCCCACCTCCAGGATGGGATGCTTGGTCATCCACGTCTTGGCCCTCACGTTCTTGGACCAGAACATGTTGAGCTTGGTGAAGTAGGCGCCGTAGAGCCCGCCGAAGATGCCGATGATGATGAAGAAGACCATCTCGTTGAAGTGCCAGTCCTTGTCGTAGGTGACCTGGAAGAGGACGATCTTCCCCGTCCCGAAGGGGTCGACGGCCCTCAGCGTCGCCGCCGCCACCATGGCGCAGAAGAAGGACCTGAACATGACCTTGGCGGAGAAGTAGTACGAGACCTCCTCCAAGCTGAAGAGCACGCCTCCCACAGGGGCACCGAAGGCGACCGCCACACCGGCGGCGCAAGCGCACGAGAGTATCTCCCTCCTCTTGGCCTCATTGTTCTCGTACTTTGGAAAGACCCTACAGATGATGTTGCCGACGCACGACGCGATGTGGACGAAGGGACCCTCCTTGCCCAACGAGAGTCCGCTGGCGACGGAGAGCGTCAGCCCGACCGACTTGGTGAAGAGCGTCCAGAAACCGAGGTAGCCGTGGATCACAAACCCAGACAGGATGCACTTGACTTCGGAGATACCGGAACCGGTCGCAAAGTAGAGGACCTTGCGCGGGGGAAGTGCAGCTTCGGCGCGCTGCTCGTTCGCGATCTGGTGAAGCTTTTTCGGGGCCCACATCCCGGCGTTCGTCGCGGCCGACACGCCGTTCCCTGTCCGGCCGTCCCTTCTGCCTCGCCCGTTCGGCAAAAGCGAGGTGGTCTCGTCTACCTCGTCTTCCCTCGCCGGCCGTTCGGCTTCAGCTTCTTCCGCGTCTCGTTCCTCAGGAGTGGCTGTCAGGCCACTCGGATTGGCTGAAGAAACTGTGTCGGTTCGAGAATAGGCGGCTGCGGCGGCGGCAGCAGCACCGGCAGCAGCAGTCTCCCTCTCATTAAGACTGACAGAGTTCTTGGTAGAGATGTAGAGTTCGGACGAGGTGAGATAGATGGTGAGTACCGAGGCGATTGTCGCCCAGAGAAGGGCGATGAGGATGTACATAGTGTAGTCTGCGATCCAATTGTCCTCGCCGGCCCTGCTGAACTTTTCTCCCCAAGTGATCCAGCCGGGGCAATCCTCATTGGCGGAATCGACCTTCGAGAGGCCCACCGAGGAGGAGGCGGCTGTGGCGAGGCTGGCTGAAGAGTGCCTGAGCCGATTCCACGCAGGGCTCGAGGCGACGGGACCTGCCCAGCCCGCTAGCAACCTGTTGCCCATCCCTGTCAGCAATCCTCGCGTCGGGTCCGAAGACGAGTCACCGCTGCCGCCACCAGACTGAGCGAGAAACCTGGTCCTGTAGGTCCAGAGGGGCTGGGAATCGAGCGAGGACGAAGTCGCGTTGACGAACGCGGCGACGGATGGCGAGTCCCAGTCTGGTCCTTGGGCATAGGGGCAGCAGAAACGCTTGGCCAGCCTCCAGTTCCTCTCACAGTAACCATCCTTAAGGTCAAAGAGGACAGCTTCGGACTTGACAATACAGCCGGCGATGAGGGCTGTGACGATGCCCGTGATGGTGACGATCAGCCAGCCTTGGAAGCGATCCCAGCCATTGACGAGGGCACCCCTGACTCCCCTGATGGCACGGATGCGTCGAAGGCGGGAAGACTCCTTGATGGCATCATGGATCCAGTCGATGGTAGAGTAGGATTCGTACCAGACCCTGGATGTGGTTGCCCAGAGCGAGCAGATGCCGGGGTGGTTCGAGGTCAGCAGCTTGGTCACATCGCCCACACGAGAACGCGCAAGTGAATTGGGAGTAGGGATGAGGTACGCCACGAGGACCACAGCTTCCCCCTCCACCCACTCCAAGAACCGACTCACCTGACGCCGTTCCCTCCAGAGCCAGGCAAGTTCATCTCATCCTCGAATCGGCTGTCGTCATACGACTTGATCCGATTCGCTTTAGGCCTCCTACCCCTGATGGTCTCAGTGCCCTCGACTGCAAGGTAGGAGGCCCTCGAGATGAGTCTCTGGCTGCTGGAAAGAAGAGTGGACCGGCTCGGAGAGGCTTCTCCGGGGCCATTGTAGGTGGAGTTTCGGTTCGAGGAGGGGGATTGACCTCCAGAGCTAAGATGGTCGGTTTCAGTTACGCCATCGATCGGGGTCGCAGGTGCGGCGAAGGGGAAGGAATGGTAGGTTGAGATGGTGGGTCGGCGTCGCATGGAGGCGGGTTGTATGAGCGGTGGTGGAGGAATAGGTTGGCGGAGATTTTTGCGGCAATCCAGATCGGTAGGGACGAGGAACGAAGGAATATGTGGGGAAGAGAGGGAGGATGAGAGAAGGTTGTTGTTCAGGTCAGCGTTGAGCGATGCGGCTTGCTGTTCCCTGTCCCTGTCATGAACCTGATCTGGCACACAGCAGGCTCTGAGGCTTGGAGAAAGGGCAAGGTAAGGTGTGGATGCCCGAGTGAACATGAACACGAGGCAAAGAAGGGGGGGGGAAGGTTGCAAGGGGGGAGGACGTTGGTGGGGAATGGACTGATGTTGTTCCACACCCTGATTCCGTCTTTGTTTTCCTGCAAAGTCTCATGAAAAGCTTTGACCGTCTGGACAGTATCGGCACTCCACTCACCGGTCGGATCGCAAGGAGGAAGGGGTGGCTGGGACCTCAAGAAGATTAGCTGGGCTGGTTGCTCCGTCAGCAGGAGCGAGAGTGTGGTCAGCCCTTGTACGGGTGTCGACGGAAAGGGTTTCATCTCGGTCTGGACGAGCCCCTCCGCTGACGGCCGAGTGGGTGGAATTCCGAGGCGAATCTTTGCTTGACGCCATCAGTCAACCCAGGAAGGGGAAAGCAGAGGCAGAGCGAGAGAAAGAGAAAGAGAGAGAAAAGGAAAGGAGCGGCGAAGAGATGGTAGATGAAGTTGATGATATGTGAAAGGGTTTCCCTGACACCTTGAATTCTCTAAGGCAGGCCAACCCCTTCGCCTCGACCTCTTACAGAGCCGTCGATAGGAAAGGTGCGGTTACCGTGAAGGGGAGATTTGTCGTTCTAGAGGGAGGAAGGAGACAGTGGTGGCGACAAGAGATGGAGCAAGGTGGAGAAGGAGGGGAACTCGTTTGCGAGAGAAGAGAGAGAGAAAGAGGGGTAGAGAGAAAGGGAAGGGAAGGGAAGGGAAGGGAGGGGAGGGGTCGCCCTTTGGGTGATTAGGCTGAGACCAAAGATCGAGGGAGGGTGGAGACCAGGGTGTACCGAGTTGCGGGCTTGATCTTGGAGTTCCGGATCACACTGTCGGTAATAGTGCGACTAGCACGTATGTAGGGTCAAGCCAGTGACTGGAGCTTTAGCTAGTCACTGCCTAGTGATTTGAGGGTGGTTGGGAAAGGGAGTCAAAGGTAGGCGAGGGAGGAAGGGAGGAAGGGAAGGGACTTTCTTCGTTTGCACACACACACACACACACACACGAGTGAGCAGGGCCGGATATGCCAAGGAAGAGTCCCTCTGAACCAGAGGAGAAAGAGAGACGGATCCCCCAACGTTGGACAGTCCCCTCGATCCAGCAGCTAGTGCCCCTCATCGTCTTCCCTCTCGAGACAAGCCCGCCGTCCTTCTACCACATGCCCCTACGCACGACTTTGACTCTACACTCTCCCTCTATTCTATTCATTTCCCCTCTCCTTCTTGTGGGGTGAGCATTCAGGGAACTGAGGCAAAAGGAAAGGGCCAGGATGGATACGGGGAAGGGGGAGAGAAGCAAGGGGGGAAAGGGGGAGCGGGGGAAAGGAAGAACGATGCATGGGCCCGTGCTCGTGCCTGGCTCAGGGGCCATTTCTGTTGGTGTTCTTCAGATGGAGGAGTTGGATTCACCTCGCATGCTTGCCCCCACCCCCACATGGCAGACCCGCGACGATAGCCACGTGACCCTAGTCGCTGGATGGCCTGGCCCCTTCTTTTTCACACTCGACCAACGTTGTTTCGGTAACTGTGTGGATGGATACTCTTCGGCCGTTCCGTCGATGGTGACTTGAGGCGAGTGGTAGCTGGCCTTTTGCTAAGGACTGTAGAGTACCAGCTGATCCGGCGACGAGCTAAACCTGTACTGCTAGGACAGCCGTGACTGTGACTGTGACGGTGACTGTGAATGTAATCACTACTGCTGTGAACTGACTCGAAGCCGCTCTTCGCCACCATTTCTCTCCTACCTTTTATGACTTGATGGCCACCACCACCGCCACCACCTCCTCCTCCGGCTGCGGTCTCTGCACAAGCGAAGACTCATCGCGATCGCGTCTAGAAAAGCGAGATGGTTTGCTGTTCAAGGAGACAAAAGCTGGCAGAAGCAGATTATTATTATTTTTATGAATCTAAGGTCAGCTCGTTGGAGGGATGGATGGGGCCGTCTAGGTTCTAATGCATACATGGATCACTCGATTCACCCTCTCCTCCTCGCCTTCCCCACCACGCATCTACAGCTGAGCCCTGACAAGGTCAAAGTACATGCCCTTGTTGGAGACCAGAGCAGAGTGGCTTCCCTTTTCCACAATCCTTCCCTCGTGGACGACGCAGATCAGGTCAGCGTCACGGATCGTGGAGAGCCTGTGAGCCACCGTGATCGTCGTCCGCCCCCGGCTCGCCATGTCGAGCGCCTTCTGCACCTGCACCTCGGACTCTGGGTCCAGCGCCGAGGTCGCCTCGTCCAGGAGAAGGATGTCGGGCTTCCTCAGCAGCGCCCTGGCGATGCAGATCCTCTGTTTCTGACCTCCAGACAACCTGCCACCGCGGAGGCCAATGTCTGTCTCAAAGCCCTGCGGCAGACTCCTGATGAAGTCGAGGATGCATGCCTCCCTGCAGACTGACTCGATCTCTTCCATGGTCACCGACTCCGGATCCAGCGCCCCTAGCGCAATGTTCCACCTGATCGAACCGTTGTAGAGGACCGGATCCTGCGAGACCAATCCGATCTTGGACCTCCACTCCCGGATTGGAATGTCCCTGATGTCCTTGCCGCCGTATGCTATCGACCCCTGGCTCGGCTCGTAGAACCTCTCCAGGAGCGAGAGGATGGTGCTCTTGCCCCCACCGCTCGTACCGCAGAAAGCGACGCTCTGACCTTGCTTGATGTGTAGGTTGAGCCCGGTGATGGCAGCCTTCTCCTTCCTCTCCGGGTAGAACATCTCGACGCCGGACAAAACGATGTCCTTCTCGCCGAAAGGCTGGACGGCAAGCGAACCCTTCGCCTCAGGGGGCGAGCTTGTGGCGACCTCCGGCTCCCTCGAGAGCCAGTAGGCGAATGACTTGAAGCTGCTGGTCGCCCTCGCCAGATCCTGGCCGTAGGTGAAAATCCTACCGGCTGCCAGACCGGCGATGATCATTCCCTCGAGCGCAGAGTAGAGCTGCTTGATGCCGATCTCGCCCTTGGCGAACCTGGTCCCACCCCAGTAAAAGATCAGCGCCGTCATCCAGTAGAGCGTGGCCTGGGCCATTGCGAAGCCCACGCCTCCCAACAAGAGGATCCTGAACCTTCCATCCGCCGGTCTGGTCTCCTTCTCAAAGACCCTCATCACCTGCCTCTCCCTACCCAGCGCCATCACGGTCCTGATCGCCGTGACGACCTCAGAGATGTAGGCGGCCGCATCCTGCGCCGGCTTCCTAACCTTTTCCTCGTACTTGTCAAGCATGACTACGTTCAGCCAACCCGAGAAGAGGAGCGCAGAGATGGGAGCAAGTAGTGGAAGTGAGACCTTCCAGCTGAGCGAGAGAGCGAGGATGACGCTGCCCAAGAGATTCCCGAGCGAAATGACGATCTGGTTGGTAACCAGCCCCGTCGCGGCGGCCACGTTGGAAGGGTGAGAGTCCAGAGCCGAACTGAGGCCTCCGCTTCGATTCTCCTTCTTGTCGAAAAAGCCGATTTCTTGCCTGAGCAAGGCTTTGAGACCGTCCAGCTTGATCCTGGTCGCCATCTTCTCCGAGGCGGCCTCGAGGAGGTAGCTGTTCAGAGTCACAACCAGGACCGATGAGAGGGCCAGGATGAAGTAGTAGAGGGCCCACTGGTCGGCCTGAGTCCTCAGTCTCCTGTCGTCACCCTGGATTGAGAGGGTCTCGATACCCCTCCCGATCATCCAGGCCACGATCACCAGGATAGCACCGTTGCAGATGGCGCCAAAGAATCCGAGGGCAAAGTAGAGCGACTGCCCCCTCAGGTAGACGCTGGTGAAGACTTTCAGAGGGCTCGAATCCCTCCCTCGGTCCAGTCTCCCCTCTCCAGATTCTTCCCTACTCTGAGGGATCGGTGGAGACGATGGTGCGACCTCCCCGACCATCTTTGGCGAGTGGCTCTGCAATCTCAACTGCCTCAGGTTGATGCTCGCAACGTGGGAGGTCTGGTTCGAGTCCCTTCGTACGATGGGAAGATTCAAGCTCGCCGCGATGGGACGGCCAACTTGGCGGTCCATGTCTGCTGACGCTCCCAAGTGTCTGGTGCTCTTCTCCCTGAGGTCGCTGTACTCGCTCATGCCATCGGCGTAGGTCGAAGCGAATTCGGAGATGAGGCCATTCTGATCGTCCCTTTCGGCCTCTTCCTGGTTGCTGTGACGGTTGACAAATCCGCGGTAGGTTCCGTTCTTGGACTCGTTGACGAGGAAGTCATGGTCCCCCATCTCGACGACTTTTCCCCTCTCCATGACGATGATCTGGTCAGCGTTCCTTACAGTCGAGAGCCGGTGGGCGATGACGATGACCGTCATCCCTCTCTCCCTCTGCTCTAGCTCAAGTACCTCTTGGATCTTTGCCTCGGTCGAGCTGTCCAAGGCCGAGGTAGCCTCGTCAAGGCAGAGGATCTTTGGCTTTCGTATCAGAGCCCTGGCGATGGCCAACCTCTGCTTTTGGCCACCACTCAAGAGGCTTCCAGAGCCACCGCTGACGATCGTGTCCATCCCTAGCGGAAGCTTTTCGACGAAGTCCAAAGCCTGAGCCTTCTCGAGCGCCTCCCTCGCCATCTCCCTAATGATCCCCACCCTCTCAGCTGAGCCGTCGAGATCAGGTCGGTACTCCCAGGCGGTTCCATCGAGACCCGCAGCAACATTTTCAAAGATGGAGGCGGTGAAAATCTGAGGGTGCTGCTGGACGGTGGCCACTTGGGACCTCAGCCACCTTAGGTTGTACTCCTTCAAGTTCCTACCGGAGAGCCTCACCTCTCCTGAACCCATTACCAGACCTTTGGAACCGAAGGGTTCCTCGGCTTCGTCTTTATCTTCGCCAGCCACTTCGGCTCTCTCCTTTTTGTTCTTCTTCTTCCCCGATTGGGATTCCAGATCTCCTTTCTTCCCCTCAGCTCGTACTCCGTTGATCAGATTGCTCGTTGTGGGATCGTACTCCCTGATCAGGAGGCTGGCGATGGTGGATTTCCCGGAGCCCGAAGCCCCCACCAAGGCGGTGACCTTACCAGCGTGGGCCTTGACTGTCACATTGGAAAGGCTTGCCACATTTGGTCTGCTCGGGTAAGCGAAGGTGACGTCAACCAGCTCAAGGCTCGGTTCGAACAGGGACATGGGCAGCGAGCTTCCCTGAGCCGACGAGGACGATCCATTGTCAGGGAAGCCGTCGCCCTCTTCCTTCCGTGGAGAGAACGTGATTCCCTTGGGATCCCTGACGTCGATCAAAGGCTCCCTCTCGATCGAATCCCTGATCTGCCTGAGCACCGAAAGACTCTCCAGGAGCGAGGCCAGGTGTGGAACGACGATGGAGAAGGAGAAGATCGAGTTGATGAAGTTCCAGAAGACGGTCACCACGGTGCCCACGCCTAATCCCCTCTCGACGATCTGCCTGGAACCCCACCAGATCGCGACACCGTAAGAGACGATGAGGACAAAGTAGACGCTTGACATTTCGAGCGACCTCACCAATGACTTTACCAGCCTCGACCTCTCCAGAGGTCGGAGCAAGGATTCATCGAGTCTCTTGACGATTGAAGATTCGATCCCAAAGCTCTGGATGAGCCTGACCGACGAAAGGACCTGTTCGAGGTAGGAGGAGGTGTGGTCCTGGAGACGGTTGACGGGCTCATCCGCCAACTCGTTGAGCCATCCTAGGACACCGAAGACGATGAAGGTGAAGGGGATGGTGGAGAAGAGGACCCCGGCAAGGATGGCGTCCCTGCTGAAGGCGATACAGATCGCCGATACCACCGTCGAGCCAGCCCAGACAACGTAGCCGAGCTTCTCGCCGAAAGAAGTCCGAACCGTCTCGATATCTTTAGAGGCCCTCGTGGAGATCTCTCCAGCACCGTGAGAGTCAAAGTAGGAAGTGTCCTGACTCAGCGTAGAGTAGATGTAGACTTTCCTCATTCTTTGGCTGAGCTCGTCGGAAGCCATCGAGACTTTTTTTTTGAAAAATGAATAATTAAATGAGAATGACGGAATTGGCCGCATCCAAGAGAGGAAAACAAGGGGAGAAAGGCGGAAGGGACGGTTAGAAAAAGGTTATCGGTGAAAAGTTTTGCACAAGTCATTCGAGAAGCATGCGTTGACCTTTGGGGGGGTTGGGAGGAGGATTTACGTGGTTGCAAGCTATACTCACAAGAAGTTAGGAAGGACCAGCTGAGAACAAAGGCGACGGCACCCACGACTGTGACGAGCCAAGCTGCCTTGACGCTGATGTCCCTGATGCTACTTGAGTCGGCCCCTCCCTCGGTGAGACCGTTGGTCCAGTAACCCGAAAGGAGGTCGAGACTAGGGATGGCGACGCCGGCGACCATGGCCGAAAAGGTCCCTACGACGTAGAGGACGATAGGGTGGGTGAGGAATCGCCTCGGAGAGGTCAGAGGAGAGACCATCTCCGGGCTGAAGGAGAGCAGGTAGAAGAAGTTCGCAAGTCGGCTCACGTGGAACTCTGGACTCTGCATCATCTCGTCCAAGCCCTTACTTGCCCCTCTCTCTGTCTTGGATGACTTTCCCATCTTTGAGAGGTTGGAAGGAGGGTGCAGTTGGCGATTGTGGAAGAAAGGGGGATAGGGGAGGGGGGAGGGGGGAGGGGAGGGAGGGAGAAGGGTCGTTGGCTACTCGTTGATCTAACTATGAAATCTTGATATGGTGTGGATGGGCGGGAAGAAGACCTTGTTTGAGCAGGGACGGAGGCTACTTTATACCTTTTGACTCTTTGGCTCCCTCGGGACGAACTTAGAGGGTTCTACGGGATACCTCGTCTCGGTCGTATGAAAAAAACGAAAAGAGGGAAAGTCGTGGGACGTAAAGGGAGAGGGGGAAGGATGACTCCCATGACAATGAGGGAGAAGTGACTGAGCGAAAATGGATCAAGTGAAACGGAGGGGAAAAACGTGTGAACGAATCATCCCCCTCCACCTCCCCATTTTTTTTTTTTTCCTTGGCAACTTCGTCAGCAAGGCGTGTGGTCACCACCACGGCAACGGAATCGACTTCGGGAAGGAGAGGATGAGGCCAAGCTCCGTCAGTTTCGAGCATCCTCTCCTGGAGTTGGCTATGAGGTGAGTCGATCGGAAAAAAAGTCTCGGATGGTTTCCCAAGAACCCCTTGCACGCGTCGAGTGTGGTCTGATCTGGTCCACAAAGGAGAGGGTTGCCATGAATGAGGATGATGACGACGACGATGATGATCCCGGGAGTGGGGAGCGTGCTGCTGAGGTGGGGTGATTTGGCAATTGACGGATGATTTGAGACAGGGAAATATCGAGGAACCCACCCTCCCCAAAGGGGTCGAGGTTGGGTGGAGGGAGGACCCCGCTAGACGAGCTAGACGAGCTGTCAGTGCGACACGCGGTTGGATCGCGGCGTCACGCTTGCTCCCTCTCTCCTGAGGCCGTTCATCAAAAAGCTTTCCGATTCGCCCCCCTGCCCGAACCCTACCTTTCACGAAACGTCCCACACACAACACATGCATATTATCGCGTTCGCTCGGGGGCAAAGAAAAGGCTTGGAAACAGAGAGATGACCCGAACTCGGGTTGGATGGGTAAGATGACTCCCTTTACTTTAGGGATGTGATGGAAGGTTGGGGAAGGCTAGGGGGGCCTCGTCGGTGCTCAGGGGGTTTGATTTCTTTGGAAAAGGATCGTAAAGAACCAAACCGTCCCCTCCCCCCCACCACTTACGGTGTTCAAACCTGTCGAGTGAAAGGGGAGGTGCGTATTTTTTGGAGAGGACAGATGACGATTCGACTTGGCAAGGAAAGAAAAAAGGAAAAGAAAAGAAAAACAACAAAAACAACATTCTCCCTCTCCTTCACTCCCTCTCTCTCCCATTCATAGGATCCTAACAGGATTGATTGTTGAATCAACTTTTCGATTTTTCATTTATATTTGAAGAAAACAATCTCAACTGTCATTACACATCCTATCATCAAGGAGCGAGGTTTTCGTCATCCCTCATCCCACGCTACCGCTTTATCAGCGAGGAGAGGGGAAGGGGAGTAGTGGCGTTCCTCTAGCTCTTCTTCACTTGATGAGAAACTCAGAGTCGTGATCATGGGTAGACCGATCCGAGGCCATTCCCCCCCCCTTCTTCTTCTTCGAAATCCTTACAAACCTTGCCTCTCATCAACAAAAGGAAAAGGGGTGGGGGGGAAGGAATTTTCTTTCACTTTTCCCTTTCCCGACACCCTTCATACCCCCAACACCCCCATAAATAAACCAAAGAGGAGAAGAACAAACGATCGATCGATCGATCAGCAGGAAGCTCCCGAACCGGATGGGATGTTGGTGCACTTGGTGCTCGTCTTCCCTCCAGTCACCTTGACCGAGGTCCACTTCCAGTTGGAGCACGAGCCGCTTCCGCAGAGGATGTAGACGTTGGTGGCGGTCGACTTGACCGAACCCTGGACGTTGGTCAACGTCAGGCCGGTGATGGGGACTCCCGTGGTTGGGGTCCCCGTGGGCGAACCGTTCTCGTAATCCTGCTCGATCACCACGCCGTAATCCGAGATGTTGCTGAGGGTGATGTCGGAGTAGGTCACGTTGTTGACCGTACCGGTGGCGCCGTAGACCGTCTTGACCCTGACTCCGTTGGTCGAGTTGATGATGGAGGAGCCCTTGATCACGACGCCGTCCACGGTGTTGTCCGACCTCCCTCCGACCGAACCGATCGAGAGTCCGTGACCTCCGGAGCAGGTGCCTCCGGAGAAGAGGATGTTCTTTCCAGAGTTGACCGCAAGGCAATCGTCCTGGTTCTTGATGTTGGCGTTGGTGATGTAAACCCCCGTCGAGGATCCGACGTCGAAGGCGTCCGTGTTGTGACCTCCTCCGCTGTCTCCAGCCGAGTTGTCGATCGTCACCTTGTCCACCGTCAACTCCTGAGCGTTGTTGATCGAGAATCCTTGAACGGGAGTGTTCTTGACGTTGAGTCCCTTGATCGTAGAGCTGATCATCTTGTGAGCGTAGAAGAACTTGGGCTTGGTCTTTCCTCCGTTGCTACCTTGGCCGTCCCACCAGTTGGCGCCGCCTCCGTCGATGACGTGACCCGAGGCTCCGCTCACCGTGATCGAGGTTCCCGAGACCGAGATCAGAGGTCCTTCCCACTCCTTGTAGCCGAAGGTCGTGGTGCCGGAGAAGACGACGCTGGTCCCAGAGTTGAGGCCTGTCAGGTCCAACGTCGTTCCAGCTGGTACAGCGATGTTGGAGAGCGTGATGGTGGAGCAGCTCTTCTTCTGAGCGATCGCCGTTGCGGCGTCAGTGAAAGTGCAGCTCGCTCTCGGCTCCAGGTTTCCTCGGATGACCGAAGAGCTGACCAGGGAGGGTGACGCCATCAAGGCTCCGGCGCCGAGGATCAGGTTGGAGAGAAGGACCATCTTCTGTTCTGTTCTGTTTTCTTTTCTTTTCGAAGGGGAAAGCTGAAGGATCACTTGGAGGAATGGAATGGGGGTGAGCTTGAGGAACGAGGCTTGAAAGAGGAGGGAGGAAGAAGTTGTTCTTGTCCGTTTGGATGTGAGGAAGGGGATGGGGATGGGATTGTCCGAAAACCTGGAAAGTCAAGTCGCTCTTTAAAGCTTTGCACCGATCCTCTCTCTCCTCTCAATCATGACGCTGCACCATCCTCTTTCTCTCCTTCTCTCTCTCTCTCTCTCTCGCGGTTATTGGGAAACGTGACTAGGAGGCGAGACATCCTGTTCCCCAACCTGCATTTCCGTAGGTTGCAAGAGGTCTGACCTTGAAAAGAAAGATGACACCCCACGTAAGTCTTCGATGATGGACTTGGCCAGAAGGGAAGAGGACGGTGTGGGGGAGAAACGGGGGAGGAGTGGGGGGGGGGGGGGG
>KZ820302.1:0-14688 GCA_003144235.1 Violaceomyces palustris
GTTCACTCGCCCACTCTCTACCTCTCCGAGTCATCACCAGCAGGGTTTAATTTGGAATTGCGTCACACGAGGCGAGCCCGATCACCCAACGTAGATCCAAGATGGATCCCAACACTCGCACGTACCGAAACCCCTCCCCCCCCCCCCTTCCCCCTCTTTCCCCATCTCCACGACCGGACCGGAACATGGAATTGTTACACCCTTCCCCCCCTCGTCCTCTTGTGTACCAAAACTAAGGGAAACAGAAGAAAGCAAATGGTTGGGAACGATTCCTCCCTCCTTGCCCCTCTTCCACTCACATGCTGTACTCACTGCAAAACCTGACTCGAATATGGTGGGGGAAGGGGGGACCCCGGGGGGATATTTCTCCAGATCCTCCTTTCTCCCCGCGGGGGGGTGGGGGGGGGGGGGGGGGGGGGGGGGGGGGGGGGGGGGGACGGGGGGGGGGGGGGGGGGGGTGGACAGTGACAAAGCATTCATGTGTGTATGCTCGTCCGTTTCTCCTCCCTTTTTCAAACCACCCCGCTCACCCCCTCCCCCTTCCCCACTTCGTCTCCAAGAGACGGCAAGAGGCAGGGTCAACCTATCTAACTCGTCAGCCACATTGAACCAACCATCCCCCACCCCTATTACGCAGCCGTCTTCCGAACCCTGGCTCGGGCTCGTCCGCCCCTTTCGATTGCTGCCCATGTTATGCCATCTCCCATCATGCACCCCACCACCTGCCCTTCCCCCATTTCATTTCTTCCAAGCGTTTCACTGTCGTCGACGGGAAGAGGGACAGGGACGGGAAAAGAAAGAAAGGAAAGGAAGGAGAAGGAAAAAAAGTTCCTTTATGCGGTAAGTTTTTTTGTCCGTTGCGTGCGTGCGTGTGTACAGAGGTTCCAAACTTTCTCTCCAGGCCGAAGAAAGTGGGGGTTGGGGGGGATTGGCATTGGAGGAGTGTGTGTGTGTGAGAGAGAGAGAAAGAGAGAGAGAGAGAGAGAGAGGGAGGGAGAGAGAGAAGAGAGAGAAGAGAGAGAAGAGAGAGAAGAGAGAGAAGGAGAGGGAAGAATAACGAAAGTAAAAGGTGCGGGGGGAGGCTCGTGTGTTCCTTCAACGACCCCTTCAAAGAAACAACCCAAGGTGTACCATACACAAAAGATCCATACTGCTTTTACGGCAACCTGTGCTTGTGTGTGGGGCACGGGGGGTTAGAGCCATTGATCACAAGGTTCGCCGTTGGGGGAAAAGGACCAAAGGTCGTCATCGCGCGAATCCACTCCTGTTGGCAAGCCTCCTGGCCGAGCCCCTGGAGTAGGATCCGCCTCCTCTCGAATCGGCCGCGGCCGATGTCCCCGTCGAAGCGTGAACGACCATACTGAGCTTCGCCACACACGCTCCAAAGCCGAAGACGAGCGACGCGACGTCGCCGTCTGGTGAGAAATGCGGATGATGCTCCTCGGCGGCCTTGCCTACACTCGTAATGATACCGCCGCCGCCGCTGCTACTGCTGCTGCTGCTGCTGCTGCTGTTGTTGGAACCGTTTAGAGTCACCATCGACGATGAGACTTGCCTCGAGTGATCCGGGGTCGATGAGGAGGAGGGCGAGTTGACCGAGCCAAATGATCCCCCCTCCCTTACGGGCTTGACCGTGTTGGCGAACGTCAAGATGCCCGAGGGGGATGCCGGCGGCACTTGGGGTCTCTCGTCCCACCCTCCTCCGAGCCCGACGCCCACGACCGGGTAGACCCTGGTGAAAGCGAGCGCGATCGTGCCATCGGGCTCGACGTCGGTGCTGCCTTGGTCACCTCTCGCACGTCTGACGTCGCCGCCAGCCGTCGTCTTGGCCATCGTGCCAAAGCGTAAGGCTACTCTGCCCTTACCACCGCCGCCTCCTTCTACCAACAACTTGCCTTTGTTGTTGAAAGGCAAGGCTTCGACTCGATCGAGTTGCAATGGCGAGACCTGAACATGGATATCTCCGCCTCGGCCGACGGTGAAGTTGCTGGATAGGTCCAGACTCCAGCACTCCCACCTCGTTCCAGATCCGCCGCCTCCGCTCGTTGAGCCGCCTACGGCTCCTCTGTTTCTGGTAGAATCGGGATCTGCCTCCCTCCTCCTCATCCTGATACCCAAGAGCATCCTTCCATTGACGAGGTCGGCTCCGCCTCGGTGAGTCAAGACGCAGCCGACCAAGTGGAGCGTGCTCGACAACGAGGAGAGGGACGACAAGGAGCCCTCCGCCGCGATCAGCGGTTCGTTCCCGTTGAATGCCAAGCTATCCTGACTTGTCGCCGTCGCCATTGTGGATGGACCGAGAAAGCCGGATGAATCGCTAACCACCATGCTGCTCCTGTCGCGACCTCCGTGGCTGCTCGCCCTCCTGTTTCTGGCACCACCGTGGGAAGACATTGGGTAGGAGGCGGTTCCTGGCATCTCCGAGGTCGGTGTTGTCGGTGCTGAGTCTTCACTCCAGAATCCGGGAGGACTGAGAAGCGATCCGCCTCCACCTGCCCCCACACCTCCATTCTGCCCGGCGGCGCCGCCGCCGCCACTTCCGACGGGTGTCCTGAGCCTCCTGTGAGGAGACCCAGGAACGCCGGAGACCAATGCTCCCCCGTCGCCAGCCCCTTCCGCCAGCCCGGCTCCGAGGTGGATGGAGGCACCGATCCTCAGGACAGACACTCTGGTCGCTGTCATGGCGACGACGGTGGCCGAGCACAGGTCCTCATCCTGGGCCACCCTGACCTTGCTCACGGGGCCGTCGGCAAGGTCGAAAGAGGACAGGAGCTGACCGGTGGTCAGGTCCAGAATCTGAAGCAAGCCGCTCGACAGGCCTGCGATCACCAGCTGACCTTGATTGGCCTCTGACGATGAACCATGCTCGGGATCGCTCGGTCGATCCTTGCCACCGCCGACGTCGCAAAGGGCGACGCAACGGTAAAAGCTTCTCTCCTGACGCGGGATCTGGAACACCCTCGCGAAAGGCTGGGTTCCGCCTGCCTCGGTCTGCTGCCAGATCTCCAGCCTACGATCCGAAGATGATAGGGCCAACGTGCGCCGCCGCCGCCGCAGCGTAGGCGACCCAAGGTCGAACCCAGTCCAGGTCGTCTCGATCCTCGGTTTGATCACTTGGGCGGCGCTCTTTCGGGAGGGGAGCCATTCGAAGGCGGAACCGTTCCGGTGGACGGACACAACACCGGCCGAGTCGATCGACTCTAGGGATTCGCGATGGTGCAGCGAGATGTGCTGGACGGCCGAGGGCGGCGAGCAGTAGGATCTCACCTCCCCCCTCTCCTCCTCCTCCTCCTCCCCCTCCTCCTGCCGATCCTTGCCTCGCGGCAAGCTCTCGCTCGGGCTGCCACCAGGGCGGCCCTCGTAGATCAGTCGATGGCTCAGCAGCGAGATGATGCACACCCTGCCCGAGGCCAGGCCCACGACGATGAGGCCGGCTCGAGAGCTGACTGCAACTGCGGTCACGGGTGAGACATCCGTCTCCATGTTGACTCGTATCGAAGCCAGCCTCAACTTGGTCCGCCTCGACCTTTTCCGCGACTCATCGTCGCCTTTCGCCTCGACACGACGAGTCCAGATGCTGATGACCGATTCGGTGTCGACGCTGACGATGGTGCCGAGCGACTCGGAGACGAGGTCAACGTCGGAGGCGTGCAGGCCCGCCAAGGTTTCGAGTTCTACCTCGAAATCGCCACCGCCAACCCCATCGACATCCGCGCCATGGTTCTCCTCCTTGTTCCCAAAAAACCCTGTCCGATCCCGGCCGTCGTCGCCGTTCTCGGCGTCGGCCTCGGACCTGTCACGCTGGGCGTCTAGCAGCTCGGTGTCCTTGAGCAGGTAGAGCAGGAGCAACCACAGCAGACCAGTCGTGCCAGAGATCGGAAGGATGACCAGCTTGGAGAACCAGATGATGGCCCTTATCCGAGGCCGGAACAAGGCCCAGACGGCGAAGCTCTTCTTGGCCGCCGACAGTCCGCCACCGACGTCAGATCGGGGGGGCGAGCGGAGGGAGACGATCGTCCAAGGCTCGATGAGGATGCGAAGCTGGGCGGCTCCCGAAGGGTTGGCCGCCTGCCAGAATCTGGCGCTGGGCGACGAGGCCCACCAGGGAGGGGCGGAAAGCGCGTCGGGTGGCAGGTGGGAGAAGGGGTCGAAAAGAAGCGCGGCGGCGGCGTCGTCATCCCGAACTCGACCACCAGCACCGAACGGAGGATTGAGCGAGTGGTAAGGCTGAAAGACGGTGGCGGCGCTGTCCGTGTAGCCAGTGCCGTAGTAAAGGTAAAGGCCCGACATGAAGGCGAGGAGCAGAGACAGGCTCGCCGTCCTCGCCGTCCTCGCCCTCCAGATGGCCCTGAAGCAGGTCTTGAGGAAATTGCTCGACCCTCTCGTCGCGCCTGAGTGCTGCTCCTCGCCGCTTCCAGTCCAGTTGCCTGGCACAGTAGAGGCGACCGCCGTCGTCGTCGCCGCTGCTGAAGGATCCCATCCAGGTTCGGCGCCAGCCGATGCCGCCGCGCGCGAGTTCCTGGCGCCTTGGGTTAGGAGGTCGGCCAACTCGAGCCGCTGCATATCTATGCTCAGGATGGTGACGAAAAAGGTCATCTGCATAAAGTAGTCCATCACCAACGAGACGATGGCGAAGGCGCAAAACTCCCTTACAGCCCTGACGCCGATCAGCCAGGCTATCACGATGAGCAAGAGGATGTCTGAGAGGACGGTGACGGTGATGGGACCCCCGGCCTTGCTCAGACCGTACGCCATGCGCGAGGAGACGGTCAGCGAGAGCGGGGTGTCGACCACGGCTTTGGTCAGCGCGAACATGTTCTCCGAGCCGACGACGACAATGACGAAAGGAAGGATCTCCCAAGGCACGAGCGTCAACCTGATGCCGAGAAGGGCGCAGATGCTGACGCTCATGATCATGCTGATCAGGAGCTCGATCGAGCCGGTGAATGCCAAACCAAAGCGAGAGTGAACCTTTTTCATCTTGACGAGGCCCCTGAGGATGTAGATGATGACTATGACATAGCCTACGCCAAGCAGGATCCGGTGTAGCGGGAGTGATGAAGAAGGGAGCTTTGGCGCGAACTTTGGGGGGGGGGGGAGGGGTAAATTTCGGCTCTCGTCAGCTTTTTTCCGCGAATGGCAGGCTGGAACCCCTACCCGCCCGCCCACCCCCTGCAACCCTCAGCGCGCACACTCACCTTGAGATACACTTCCTTGGATGCTTTCTGATCAGCGGGAATCAACGTTGTTCCACCCGATGTTGCAACCCTCAGCAAATCCATCCAAGCTTTGTGCGAATCGCTGTTCTCTCGCCCTGCGAGGCCACGATGAGGATGGGACTCCCTCTTCCCCGACAAGGTCTTCTTTCCTGGCTCGGATCCTTCTCTGCCGCCGCCCCGCCCGCAGATGTCGTCCGACGCATCATCCGCCTCGAGGAAAAACGTCAAGGCAAGATATTCTGCTCTCGGAAGCTTTCGGAAAAGGTGCCACCTCCCCGCCAATGTTGTCGCGACCGACAGGGGAATGCCCTGCGAAGTCTGGTTTCGCGACGAGCTCAGCAGAGTCGTTGCCGGGTTATCGTCCGCCTGAACAGCCTCGGCGTCCATATCCCAGTACTCGAGAGGGGAAAGCGTCAGGCAAGGCGGAGTCGGAGGCGGTGACGAGGTTCCGTCGTCCGAGCTTGCCGACGCCGTCGTCGCATGCTGCAGCGAACCCGAAGGAATGGCACATCGCACCCGGGTCGCAAAGGGACCGCTGTGGCCGGCCAGCGACTCGATGGCTCTTTGTAGCTGCAGGGCCGAGTTGAGGATGGGTTTGTTGAGCACGCCATGCTTGGGACCTTGACCGACGAGGACGTCGTCGGTCGTGACAAGGATGTGTTCGACGTGCAGGGTCCTACACCGAGCCGAGGTCAAGAACTTGTCATCGGCCAAAAAAGAGTCTTGAGCTTCCTTGGCGTCAAGGTCGGTGACATCGTCCCAAATCATCCTCAGATCGCGGATGCTGTTGATGTGCTTCCTGCCGCTGCTCACGAACGAGTCCATGAACGGAGTGCTGAGGGATCTCCAGACGCTTGCAGCGTCGCCGCGCGACACGCCGGGGCCGCCCTTTGAAGCCCAAAAGTAGATCCCCACCGCCGGGTAAAAGAGGGAACAGATGACGAGCGAGCAGATGAGCAGGGTGCTGATCTGATGCTTGGAGATCCACCTGGCATGGTTGCGGAACTTGGTCTTGGAAAAGTTGTCGAGCGCCTCGGCCAGCGTCGGCTGCCTCTCCCTCTTTTTCCTCTTCTGCTTCTTCCTGTCTGCCTTCTCCTTTTCGACCCTGCTGTCAACCCCGAGGTGGAAAGCCTTGGATCGAAGCGAGGGGAAAGCGGAGGAGTGGGGGTTGGAGTGGAAAGGGTCGAGAGATGTTTCGTGCAGGGAACGCTGTGAAGAGGCCTCGTTCATGGACGGCGCAGTGCGACCCGCGAGGCACCCGTCCCGATGGGGTTGGCTGCGGGCAAGGCCAGGTTTGGTGTGGCCCAGAGGGAAAGCCTCTACTCGGCCAATGGCCGCGGGGAAGGGTGGGTGTATGCGCACGCGTGCCCAAGGAGAGTTGAGAATGCCCACAACGTTGTCCCAGGGACGTCGGAACGGGACCCAAGACGAAGTGATGAAAAGAAGAAGAGGGAGAGCCGAGTGGGATTGCGAAGGGTCTCGTCCAGGGTGTCTTGAGGTAAAGTCGAGGTCGTGCGACTGATGTCGCGATGGTGGGAAGAGGTGGGTGGATGATCGGGTGTGGGAGGGGAAGGGGGACGAAGGTGTGTGGTCGGTCAGAGGGCGGAAGTGAAGGTTGGAGGAAATGGACAAAGAGGGGAGTGCGGGCGGCGAGTGGGTGATGATGTAAAGCCGGGCAAAAAGGGACTGTGGGGTGGGTTGGGTAGGAAGGAATGGGTACCTATCAAAGATCCGGCATTGAGGGAGGGGATGGCGAGCGGGAAGAGACGAAGCAAGCAAGAGACCAGCAGTAGAACGAAATAAGATGAACACAGAATTAGTACAGTGGATTAAGTGCGGAGGAGGGGAAACAGGCGCAGAATCCTAGAAAAACAGGAGGAAAAGAACATTGGAAAAAGGTATGGGAAACACGAACAAAAAGTGCAAAAATAACAAAAAAAAAAAAAAAAAAAGTGGAGAAGGTATGGATGAGATGATGAGCAGGCCCAAGCCTGAGCAGCGTCAAGAAAGCGGAGGAGGAGGAGGAGGAGGATGGCAACAACGACAATCACGCTCTCTCTCCCCGGATCCATCCTGGCGGCGATCACCCAACTTGTGGAAGGAATCAGGCCAGAATCGCAAATGCAGCGTTCGAGGGCAGAGGCTGTGCTAGCTGCCACCCTCACTCACCCTCACTCACCCTCACTCCCACCCTCTTGTCAACAGGGACTCTCTGACTGGTCCTAATTCAGGACCGACTTGATCTCGTTCGATGGCTTGATCTCTGCCAAGGCGACTCTTTCGGAAACGCACATCCGCGTGCCATCCATCCAGCGGGAGGAGGAGGAGGAGGAGGGGCATACACGCACGCACACATACAACGTACGACTTTGACACCCGTCCTCGGCACGTGATTTCACCAGGCACGTTCTTACATCACGATCCAAAGTAGGCACTCGTATGCCACTTTGTAATGTGACAACCATCATCGAGTTGTTGGAACCATGCTGCGATCCTTTGGTTTTTTATTTCTCTGCAGCAAGTTGGCTGTTTCGGCCCGTCGGTGACAAGCGAGTGAAAGTGAATCGATGTCGCGGCTCTCCTGGTCTTGTCCTTGGTCTCTGAAGTGCGCTCGCAACGTTGAGATCAGATCGGGATCTCACCCGATGTCCGCCTGAAGGACCAAGAAGAAAGGTTCTTCACTTCCAACTCCAAGTGGAGATCCTCATTTTTGGTTGATCTTTCATTCCCCTTTCTTCCGCAAGGGGGAGCCGACATATGGGCAACCCTTCGTAACACGTGCGATCGCTACTGTGAAAGCCGCAAGCCCCTTCTCCGCCACCTCGATCCACCTATGCAAGACGAAAGCGACCCGAGCGTGAGGCCTTCTTCACCGCTCCGTCCTCGCAGAGCCTCTCCATCGAGCAACGTCCTCAGGACAAGGAGAAGCTTGCTGATCCAGTACCACTCGCGAATCCAACCCCGGTCCAGAGGTTTCCGATGGCCAGAAGGCAAGGATCTGCTCCAAGTCCAAACCCACCTTTACCAAGACCTCTACGGTTCGACGGGAGAGGAAAACTCCGAGCGCTACGGAGGGACGTCGATGCAAAGTGACGAACAGGAAGGAGAAGAGCCAGGGCCATCCGCATCAGATGGGGATCGGACCGCCGCGAGGAGGTCGTTCCCAGCCAGCGACAAGTACGACAAGTCCTTCCTCAAGGAGCTCTTGAAGAGGTTGGAGGAATCTATCCAACGAGAGACCGAGAGACTCTCCTCCGAGGGAAGGCAGGAAGAGGCTTCGGATCTCGAGCTGGAAGAAAGGTTCCTCTCGAGGTATTCCAACTTGATGGGCAGAGGTGCATCCTTTGGGCCTGGGGGTCTCGACTCGATGGGATCTCCCTTCTCTCTTACCCCATCCTCCTCCCTCCCTTCATCGTCATCGTCAAGGTTGAGAAATTACAACGGGGCAGTCGATCTACCTCCCGATTCCGAGTATGTCACGTATCATTGGAGGGTCCCACGGCCATCCCTTGATGGATCGGGTTCCGGTCTCGGCTCCGGATGTGCAAGTGGTCCAACGAGCCAAGCCGATGGTGGCAACGACAAAGCATATCGAGACGCTCTGGAGGGTTTCCAGAGCGTCACGATTAGGGAGCAAGGTATCTCGATCAGTCGTGGGACGACCGGTCTAAAGACTTGGGAGGCCAGTCTGAGGTTGGCGGCTCACATTGTGAGATCCTCTTCGGGAACAACCCATCACCCGGATCGAGCTTGGAACGACCATGACGTAACCAGACCCGGCACCAGGGTTTTGGAATTGGGGAGCGGCGTGGGTCTGTTGGGTTGCGTCGTCTCCGCACTTCAAGTCAGAAAGGCGACGACCGTCGTGAAGGATCAAGAAGGTCAAGGGAAGAGGAGGAGAAGGAGGGAAGCAAGCCTAGAAACGGTCTTGACCGACGTCCCTGGTCAGGTCCTCGATAGGTTGCAAGAGACGCTGGAGATCAACTCCCTCAGGTCTTATCCATCTTGTCGCGTCCAAGGTTTGGACTGGCTCAAGGTGGAACGGGAAGGAGAGGAAGAAAGGGAACGCGAGGAAGAAGAGGAAGGCTTGTTTCGATCCTGTGAGACGAAGGAGATCCATCGGGGTTGCAAGACCGTTGGATGCGGGGATCTCGACGACGACCTTGACTCCTCCTTGGGTTTCTTGAAGAGCTACAAGCCGAACCTGATCCTGGCGGCCGATGTCGTTTACGACCCGGACCTTGTCGGGCCTCTGGCCAGCACGATCAAGGCCTGCCTCTCATCTGGTCGGCCCTCGACAGAAGATACCGCAGCACCGATGCATGCCTCGAATCAGCTCGAGCAGGAGTTGCAACCAAAAGCGCTGGTGGCGAGCACGGTTCGGAATCCCAAGACCTACGAGCTCTTCTTGCAGCATCTCACCAGCAAGGGTATGGCGTTCGAAAAGCTCCCTGACCCTTCCGCATCACCATCTTCGCCTGACGATCAAGGCGACCTTCCGCTCTTTCCTTCATCGCACGATCCGAACGTCGATGGTCACGTTGAATTGATCCGGATCACGCTACCTCGTTCCTGAGGTCATCCCCCCCCCCAGAAAAAAAAACGCCCAACCCGTTTTCGATTCCACGTGTATGCAAAACAAGGTTGCGAAGGATGATCTCGTTCTGATCTTAATCTTGCAGTGGTGAAGAGAGCAGCAGAGAAGACGCAAGGATTCGATCATATCGTCCTCGAGCGAGCCTAGTTCGAGCGCCATCGCTCTGCCAAAGTCGCAATCGAACGAAATGAGTATGACGGTTCGAAGCGTTAGACGTCATTGTGAGGGATAGTATTACAAACGGACGTCCCCAGAGGCGGAGGACAGTGTGCTCGCCGTAAAGGCAGCGATGCGGGCAAGGCTATTACAAGAAGAAAAGAAGGAAAATGACTGGTGGATCCCCGCTTCCACACGGGCCACGCTCGTGTTTGTACGATGAGGAAAAGGTGGTAAGAAGGCTCGCTTGCGAACACCGTGTGAGCTAGGAAAGGTCGAAATGGACGCGATCAGACTGAACATCACGAAAAGTCTATTCCAGCTTGGGCAAGAGCCACTGTCATGTCCGCATCCAAGTAACTGCTGACTGCGATCGTGTCGCTCAGACCCTGAGAACGAGGGTTACGGTGCGCGATGGGGAAGAAGGGACATGTCAGTGAGACGCCGGAAAAAAGGGGTGAGGGGATACTAAAAAAAAAAAGAAAGAGCGAAAGAACGAACGAAAGAACGAACGAACGAAAGAACGAACGAACGAACGAACGAACGAACGAAATGATTGGCGAAAGAAGGAACGCGATCGAAGCCTGCTCACCTTCCTTCTCCTTGTCTTGAGGACAAAGTCTCTCGCCAGGCCGAGGGGCGGAGCTGGTTCCAGGGGTCTCAGCTTGACCGTTTCGTCCGTCGGCGATCCCGGCACAACGGACCAGTGACTGAACATCTGGAGGCAGAAGGCTTGGCCCTGGGTGTGCGTCCTGAGGTCGGTCTCGAAGCCGTTAGCGTCCATGACGGGGATGTAGGCCTTGACCGTGTAGAGCGGCGAGCCAGGTTTCGGTATGTCCTGGGTCACGTGCCCTCGCCGCCTTGCCAGGACCGTGTAGACCGCCGAGACGCAGTCGGCGGGAGCCTGGACCTCGACAAAGTAGATCGGTTCCATGAGGCGCGGCGTGGCTAGCAGGAAAGCGGCGTAGCAGACCCTCCTGGCGGTCGGGATGATCTGGCCGCCTCCCCTGTGGATCGGCTCTGGGGCCAGAGAGGCGTCGAGGATCCGGAACTTGACGTTTCGGATGGGCTCGTCGCAGAGTGGACCTTCCCTCGTTCCCCATTGGAAGCCCTGCTTGATGCTCTCCCTGATGCTGTAGAGGAGCTTTTTGTCGACCTCGGACGGCAGCGTATCGTCCACAAGAATGTTAGGCCCGTTTTCGTCCGGACCGAAAGCCCAGACCGACCTGGACGCCAACAGGTCCCAACCGTACTTTTCCTGGAGGTGCTTTCCGAGTTGCTTGGGTGGCATCTTGATGTTGAGCCTCCCGCTCTCGATGTCCTCTGCGATCCCTTTCTCGAGCGGCTCGGCGATGACGGTGAGCTTGTTCTTCTTGTTCGGGGTCTGAGCGTAGCACTTGACAGCCGAGGTCTCGACCACCGTCTCGCAGAATCGGACCACGGGATCCGACACTCGGATCTCGATCTCGCTGAACAAGATCCGGAGATCGTGCATGATGCAGTCCAGGTACAGCTCTCCCGTCCCCAGGATGATGTGCTCTCCGCTCTCCTCCACCTTGGTCAAGGCAAGCGGGTAGCTCTTGTTGATCTTGCGCAGGCCCTCGAGCATTTTCGGCAGCTCGGTCGGATTGAGTGGCTCCACGGCGACCTTGAGGACGCTCTGGGTCATGTGCGAGATGGGCGACATGATGTAGGTGTCCTCCGAGTCAAGCGACCGGTCGCAGATGGTGGCCGTCTTGAAGATGGAAGCCTCGACGCCGCCGATCAGGACCCACGACCCGGCCGGGACTCCACCTTCGGTCTCGACCACGTACCGCGTCTCATTCACCCACGTGTTTTCGATCGTGGCGATCGCCATGTCTTCCTCGTCCTCCTGCGAGTAGCCTTCTCCCAGCACCTTCACCTCCATGCCTGGCCTGACCGTACCACTCATGACCCTGCCGAAGGCTCTGAACCCGGTCGCATCGATCGTCTGATAGAGCTTGGCAACTTGGACCACGAGCGGCCCGCGTGAGTCGCATTTGGTCATCGCCTCGTAGACGGCACCCTGCTTGGGGCCGGTGTAGATGCGGTCGACCTTGGCCTTGGCCCCGTCCTTGGGACTGGGGACGTGTTGCACGAGCATGTCGACCAGACCTGCGCTCGGACCGAAGAACTGGTTGAGTACGATCTTGAGCAGCGGCCGCGAGTCGATCTTGAGCACGGCCGGCTTGAGGTGGATGCCGAGCCCGGCCAGGGTGCGTTTCAGCGTGTTGGTGTCCGCTGAGAGGACCTGGGTGTAGATCTTGTACAGAGGCTCGAGGATGAAATGGACGAAGCTCCTCTTCGCCTCCGGATCGGCCGCCTTCCGCGAAAAGTTACGCGACTCTTCGTTGTAGTAGATGTTGCCCCAGAGCCTCTCTGCAAACCCCTCGATGTCGATACCACCGTACGTGTCGGCGTAGAGCTTGGCAAAGCTCCTCAGCGTGAAGCAGTAGCCTGTTTGGGTGCTGGCAAAGGCGACATTGCCGCGCTCAGGTCCGAGCCTCCTCGCTGGATCCGGGTCACAGGATCCAATCACATTGTTGACCTCCTCGATGGCGTGTCTGATCTTGAAGTAGGCCTCCTGAGGTGGGAGCCTCAGCTCGAGGACGAGTCGGTCGATCTTGTTGATCACGAGGACCATCGGAAGGCCCTCCTTGACGCAATACCTGATGATCGCCTCGGTGTTGCACATGACCCCCTCCACGACGTCCACCACCAGAACCACGCCGTCAGCGAGCCGGAGGCCGGCGGCCACCTCGTCTTGGAAGTTGGTGTGACCTGGGGTGTCGATGAGGTTGCAAAGGTAACTCTTTCCCTTGGCGTCTTGAAGGACAAGAGAGAGCGGCGCCGACTTGATCGAGATGCACCTCTCCCTCTCCAGTAGATGCGAATCCGTGTAGCGGGTCTGTCACGGGATGGAATCAGGTGATGAGGGAAAGGCGGGGCGCGGGGCGCGGAAAGAGAGAAGAGATCGTATTCCAGCGAACAGCATTCACGGTGAGCCTGCAGATCGTGTGTGTGTCTTTTCACCCGCGTCGAGTCAACTCACGGTGTGGTCGACATCGATCTCCATCTTGTGCGTCTCAAAGAGTAGCGTGTCCATCAAGCTCGTCTTTCCGTGGTGAAGGTGACCGGCGACAGCAACGTTCCTGACCATCTCTGGAAAGCTCATGAGGTTCATCATGAATTCGCGATCAAATCTCGTCTCTGGAAGATCCTTTTCCTGGATAGCGAACCTCTTGATCTTTACAGGCTCTACGATAGGTTGGCTGAGCGGTTGCGTGTCCTCCTCCTGGACCAAGGCCTCCACCTCGTCGCCATACACCTCTGCAGCCGTCGGATAGTACTTTTTGTCTTCGTGAAGGACGACGGCATTGGAAGGTCCTTCGTCGATCTGCATCAGCTGCATCCCTGAGTTTGCGCCCTGCTCTTGATCCTGCATGTCGTGATCGTCGTCGTATCCTTCCAGGGGCTCCGGCTCCGGCTCCTCGAGCGGTGGCATTCCACCATCTTGATGATCCTCATCTTCATACTGGGAGCCCTCGTCCGAGTCGGATAGGGCTCCGATGTAATTGCCGCTGTGTCAGTGGCGTGGCGGGGGAGGAAGAGAGCATCATGAGGATCCCCAACTTGACAAGCTCACGATCTGGAAGCACAGGAGGACTTTTCTTTTCCCCCCCCCCTTAACTCACAACTCGTCGTAGTCATCCATATCTGTCGTCGATTATGACCTATGGGAAGTTCGGGAAGGCCTTTTCCGGGGAGGAAGGTAGGGAAGGGAGAGATGTGGAAAATCCAAGCCGAACCAGGTGAAGGTTTGGTAGAGCCGGTGGGGGGCGGGGGTAAAGGGCGGCTCTTCCGGGGAACGCTAGAGGTGTTCGCTGAAGGGATCTTTGCAGATTTGGGCAGATTCGAGTGGATGGCGCTCTTAGCCAAGGTATCAAGCCGTGGAGGGATGGTGGAGCTGTGACCAAGTGGGAGTGGGAAGAACAGAATGTTGGTGAGGGGCGAAAAAGTTGAGAGACTGACTAGATTCTCAACCTCGATCACTCCAGAGACCGGATGCCCGATTCAGGTTGCTTGGCCGATCTTGTGGAGGCCCGCCGCCGGGTTTTCTCGCTCTCACTCTCGCTCTCACTCTCGCTATTCCCCTCGCCTCCCTCCGTGCCACACCTTTCCCTCCACAACAATGCTATCAAGTTGCTCTAACCACGCGCCGCCTTTTGGCTCAGTTGGGAAACCGAACTACCACCCGTGAGAATCACATGCAGCGAGTCCTCCTTGCCTTTCCGCATCTCACTCACATCCTTTCAGGTTGGTTGCTTCCCCTGCCTTGCGCTGACTCTCACTCTCTTATCGATTGTGATTTTCGTCGATGCACCACAAGGTCCATTTCCTGTCGTTCACTCTGCCAGATTCAGAGATTGGGAGTGGATGATACGGTTAACCCGTCACCACTTCATCAAGCTCGGATTGTCTCCTCTCTCTTTCTCTCTCTCTCTCTCTCTCGTTGAGTGACTGAGTGAGTGACTGAGTGTGCGTCGCCACTTTCCGCCTGCATATATTCACAATTGCTCATCGTTTCTCTTCTTCCCCCTCGCTAAATCATCTTGATCCTCATCTTGGGTGGCGGACCCCCCCCCCCCCCCCCCCCCCCCCCCCCCCCCCCCCCCCCCCCCCCCCCCCCCCCCC
>KZ820303.1:0-14619 GCA_003144235.1 Violaceomyces palustris
CCCCTTTCTCCCCTACCAAAAAAAACTACTCATTCATGGAACTTTTCAACATTCCCAAAGCTTCGGATCGCACCAGGACAAGCCTTTGCCAGGTCTTGCTCCCAGAGGTCCTCTTGATCCTCATCCTCTGCCACAACGCGACCCTGAATCTCATCACCCAAGGTCGTAGAGGTTGTCGTTCGGTTTGGCGTCTCGTTTTGACCGGGTTCCTGATCTACCTCCACGCAAGGAACTTTGGATGGACCACCAGCGTTCATGGCTGGTTCCCAGAAGACGGTGCTACAAGAACCAGGTCCCTGTCAAATATCCTTGATTTTGTCCTATCGACCCTTTCGGTAGCCCATTCCTACAGAGATGTCAAGCTCTTGCTCTTGTGTGAGGATCCAAGGTCTTTCAGGAAGGTGGTCTGGAAGCAGAAGACCCTAGAGGAGCACAGCGGCAGCACGGGTGGCGACGTCGATGGCGACGAAGGCGAGGTCCAAGGCAAGGCTCGACCAGAAGAAATCAAGTTCGAGGTCGAAGAGGTGGAGATCGGTCCCTCGATGTCTGTTCCGAGGTTGGAATGGGCGATAGGATTGGCTTTCTCCTATAGGGGAAAAGGCTGGAATTGGGACATCAGTAAGAGGATTGAGGGTTCGAGTGAGAAGAAGTCGTTACCCTCACACCTCTCGTCGAATCGTAGTGGCGATGAGAACCGTCTCCCAAAGGATAAACGAGGAGTGGGAGGAGGGGATTCAGATTATGATTTCGAAGCTTCTGGACAAGATCGGATCACGATCAAGGCCCACTTCCTGAGGTCGTGCCTGAAGAAAATTTCGAGGCACTATTGTATCCTGGTCCTGCTCAACCTCTACACTTCGTCGAGGCCCCTGTTCAGACAACCCCTGTCGACGCCTTTGAACGTCTCTATCCTTCGGTCTCAGCCCCTACCGTACTACCCCCTTGACCTGTTCTTGGCAGGGTTCTCGGGAACGACGTCCCTCTCCCTGGCATACTTGCTCCTAGCCTTCTTCGCGGTGCTGTTCAACCTTTCTTCCCCTCAAGGCTGGACCTTGGACCCGTTCGGATCCTGGAGAGAGATCAGGGGGGTCGAGACCTTTTGGAGCAACTATTGGCAGGAGCTCCACAAGCCCAACTTTGTCTACCTTTCCAGAAGTATCGTCTCCTTTTTCGACCAAGCCCCACGAGGGGTGAAAGGCAGACTGTCGTCGGGCGTCCTATCTGTAGAGGGTTCTGACCCAAAGGTCGATGAGGAGAAGGGAAAGAGGGAGACAGCGAAAGCGACGGAGACGACAATAAGGAAGAGGCTCAATCCTTCCTCCCAGCACTCTCCTCGTCCTCCCAAGCAAGGCTTCAAGTTTCTGGTCATGGTCTTCACTTTGTCGGGCCTACTTCACATGATTCCCAACTCAGCCTTCCTGAGGCAGCTGGCAGAGTTGGAGAGCGAAAGCGATCCGACGAGGCCTAGGACCCTCTGGGACCCCTTATCGCTTCCGGGAGTCTCGGCCATGCTCTACTTCCAGACCCAGATCTTGGGCATCCTCATCGAGAAGGTCTTTCTCCTAGTCATCGTCCCTAGATTGAAGGATTTGAGTCGTCGTTGGAAGGGAGGGGAAAGGGAGGAAAAGTGGAAGTGGTGGTTGAGTAGGATGGATGATGCTGATTGGAGAGGTTGGATCGGTAGGATTTGGTTCTTCGCCTGGACCCTTGTGACCGGGCCTTTGCTCATGGACGATTACGTCAGGGCAGGGCTCTGGAGCTTTGACCTGTTTCCTCGCAGACTGGTTAGGTGGCACACTTGATGGTCTTGGAACCAGAATTTGTCAGATGGAGGATGGGACCGAAGCGAATAGACGGCTCATGGAAGAGGAGATGCACGTTGGGGGCGTGGTGGCGGTGATTGGGGGGATTTGGCTTGAGAGGAACGCGAAAGTGTCGCGTTTCATCTTTTCTCAACCTTTCAATCATCGCCGTAATCGAATGCATCGAGAAAATGCAATAAATTACCTCTAGAGCCTTGATGTTTCCGAAGATGTTAGCGATCGTCTCCTTCTAAAATGAAGGCCTTTAGAGGGTCCACACTGCAAGGGGAAAGTCATTAATAATAAGACGAGTCAGGGAGTGCGCGTGCTGATCACAAAAACAAGCTCGGAGAGAGCCTTTACAGTCGCAAGTGTGGGGGTTCGTCAGATATTGGGATACTCCGATGAGGCGATTCGAGATCGAATTCCTTGGAGTCTTGACTGGTTGAGTCGGGAAGTGGTCTCCGATCGCTGCCTGGAATTGGGGCTTCAATGGTGTATTTCGATTCTGTCGTTCGGACTCCATTCCCTAGCGGCCTTCTCGATGTTTGTCCAGTACCGAAGTTCGATGGTAGCCTTCTTTGCTTTTTCCAAGTCGGGCGGGTTGGAGCTGAAAGCATCTGCCAGCGCTTTGATGGAACTGTTTAGGAACTCTGCCGAAATTCGATGGGAAGGAAGTTGAAGTCGAGGCCAACAAGAATGAAAAGGAAAGGAAATGGTAGGAAACGAATGAAAGGGAGAGGGAGAGGGAGTTAGAAAAGAAGTACAGAAAAAAGAGGACGAAATAAAGCACGCGAGAGGAGGGGAGAGAAAGAAGGGAGGAAGCTTCTCAGACAACTCACGGGAATTCTCTTCCCTGACGGCGTTGGCCTCCTCTTCGGATCCAGCATCCTCCAGCGCTTCTCTGAGCTCCATGACCTCCATGAGCAGCTCGGGATCTTCGAGCGAGTCAGTCTCGGAGACGGGAGCTGCGTGATGGCGGTCTAGCTGCAGGTTGGATGAGAAAGGTAAAGATCAAATTTAGTCTCCTAAGCCGACGCGAATGGGATCGGCGAAAAAAGAGAAGATAAAGAAAAAAAAAGGGAAAAAAAGGTGAGGACCCACCAGGTACTGGGCCCTGAGGAGTGGATTGAGAAGCGTCTCGTAGGCACGATTGATCAGAGCGCTCTGCTGTGCGCCAATCTGCTGCTCCTTGTCACTCCTTCCGACCATCCTGTCAGGGTGGGTGACTGCCATCCTGAGCCTCCAGACCCTCTTGAGCTCTTTGGCGTCAACCTCCCAGCCTCCTTTTGGGACCTTTGAAACGTCGAGATCCATGGCCTTGTAATAGTCGATGTCGGAAGGAAGGGGTTGCAAAAAGGAGCAAGATGGACATGAGAGCGACTCGAGAGGCTGGCTCGTATGGCAGTTGGCGCACTCCTTGGATGAAGAGGAGGAGGAAGAAGATCCAGAGTTAAACCGCAGAAAAGTCGGAAGGGGACTGTTTGCTGCAGCTGCGCCTGCTGCTGCTGGTCGGATTGTAAGGCGATGAAGATGAGAAAAGGTCTGAGAGGAGGTGAGGAGACGAGGTCTTGGGTCCCCGGCGGGTGCAGCGACGACGAGCATGGCAATAGAGGCGATCTCCCTCCTCGTACAAATGTTGACCAGGCTGGCTGATCGCAATGAGCTTTCCTTCAAGGCGCCAGGAGCCGCCTTCGCCTTGGTGAGGCCAGTCCGTAATACGTTCATAGCGAATCTTAGCCAATCGACGCGGAGTTCCGACACTATTTTTTTTAAAGAAGGAATGAACGATTCAATCGATCGATCAATGGACCGATCAAGCAAGCAAACTATGGCGGACAACAGTTCGGGAGAGGTGAAAGCGTGGCTTCCCAATGTTAGCCAAAGAATGTCGGGACACCGTGACATTAGCCACTTTAGGTAGGAGGGAGAGAGGGGAAGAAGGATAGAGTGAGAGTGAGAGGTAGACGGGGTAGGCCAAGGGAGTATTACTCACCGTCGGACTCGTGTTAGTCAGTCAGACGAGCGATAGAAGGGGGTCAGGTGCGGTACCCAAGATTGAAGGTAAACGATCAGAAGACGAGCCTCCAGAGCAGCCAGAGCGCGACAAAGCCGGCGACAATGTAGAGGGTGAGCCTGTGCTGCCTCGCTCCGTTGACGATGGTCCTGGAAAAGTGGTTCGAGGTCCTGGCGAGCGAGCTTGAAAAGTTGTCAAACTGATCCGAAGTCGTCGAGATTCGCGACCTCTGCCTCTCGGAGTCGTTGTGGATGTCGACAGTGACGCTCCTGAGCGAGGATACCTTGTTGTAGAGCTGGTCTAGGGAAGAATCGTTCTGCTGCTCGTAGATCCTGTCGGCAGAGGTGGACATGATATCGTGTTGTGGTCGCAGTCTGAGTTTGCTGTTGGGATCGTGAGAGTGCGAGGTTCGCAGAACGGTTGGCAGTTGTGTAATAATGTCCTATGAAGACTGGGGATGCTTGCTTACCCATGGAACTCCACATGACTTGTCGCTCACAGACTCCCCCTCTCCATCGGTGTCGGGTGGTAGTTGGACGTGAAATGAGCAAAGAGTGATCGGACATGATGCCTCTTCGCAGCCGATTTCGCGGGAATCGGAGTGGCTCGCTTCTCACCTTGTCAGAGGATAGATAGCGGGGCACGGTGCAGCTGCTAGGTGCAGCCTCAGATTTCGTGCTCTACTGCTGTACTCGAGTGTGACCACCTTTTCATTCCAGGATATCCCATCTGAATGCTGTGGAATATGAGACACTCTTCCCTGTCTCTCCCACCGCTTTGGAGACTCGATCGATGGTCTCGTGCGCCTTGTAAGAACCAGGGATCTCTCTTTCGAACGTTGGCCCTTCAACATCGACTTGCTACTCAAAGAACCTGAGCATACAGTGTTCTGCACTTCGTCTCCACATCGCACTTCAAAAGCAAGGATCAGGGCAGACGACTCATACAGCGATCGCTATCTGACCCGCTTCCATCAGACTCTCATCACCACATCCCACCAAACGATCACATCGAAGGTGGTTGAGGGGAAGCTAAGCCAAGAACAAGCCTTCGCTGGTTCGCACCCAAGAGGAATAGAGGAGGGAAGTTGGCACAAAGGGACGGGGGCAAGAGCGAGAGTGAAAGAGAGCGAGATTGAAAGAGAGAGAGAGAGGGTGAGACGGAGATTTGAGAGATCGTCTCGACGTCAACCACAAGCTCGCTCTCTAAAGTGGGAAGGATGAGCTCGACGCTCTCTTCGTTGAAGGAGGTGATCACCTCGACGGTCACCTCTTCTCCAACCCCCACCTCAACCGTCGTCCCCCCAGTCAGCGATGCCGAGCAACAGGAGCGGTTCTCCTCCTTGGCCCTCTTCTTGGTCCTCACCCTCCTCATCCTCTCCTTCTGGACATCCTACTACCTCAAGGTCAAAAGGATCACTGCCGTTCACGAGACCATCGTTGGCCTCTTTGCCGGCATGTTTGTCGGCTTGGCCCTCAGGATAGGTCCGGGTGAACAGGTACAAAAGATGCTCAGCTTCAGCAACACCATCATGCTCAACGTCCTCTTACCTCCCATCATCCTCGCCAGTGGTTACGATTTGAGACAGGTGAGTGACCACTGTCTTTGAGACGAAGGTCGCGCGTGGCAGTCTGGCGTTCGCATCCAAGGCCATTGTCTAATTTCTGCTACCTTCTTGGACTCTTTCTTTGGACCAGGAAAACTTCTTCCGAAACTTTGGGACGATCCTCATCTTTGCTTTTGCTGGCACGTTCATTAGCGCCATCGTGGTTGGGTGAGTGTGGCGTCCGACACTTGATCAAATATCGACTTTTCAAAGAGCCCGGCCCTCATGTTCCCTTCTTCTCCTCTCCAACCTGCCTTTTGCGGTCCCAATCGCCTCAGAGTCATCGTTTACGTGTGGTCGTTACTCCATCTCGAATCGATCTCCCTCACGCTCCTGGAATGCCTCATCTTTGGCTCCACTTTGAGCGCAACAGATCCTGTGACCATCCTGGCGATTTTCAATACGTACAAGGTCGACCCAAAGCTTTACTCGGTCATCTTCGGAGAAAGTATTCTCAACGATGCCGTCTCGATCGTCATGTTTGAGTGAGTCCATCGAAACGATTCCTCCCCCTCTTCCTCTCCCTCTCCCTCTCCCTCTCCTTTCCACTTCCTCTCCCTGCCGAACTGTTTCCTCTTCACCGATGCTGATACTTCCTTTTACCTCATCTCTCTCGTTATACCAGCACACTGTCGACATTCCGGGGTAAAGACATTTACATTTCCTCAATCTTTCACGGAATCGGCCTTTTCCTGATCGTATTCACCTTCTCCATGCTTCTGGGGGTATGCTTTGGTCTCGGATGCTCCTTGTTGCTCAAGCATTCGCACCTTAGCTCGTACCCTCAACTGGAAAGCTGCTTGGTTGCGCTGATCGCGTACACGAGCTACTTCTTTAGCAACGGTGTCACCATGAGCGGCATCGTTTCTCTCCTCTTCTGCGGAATCACCCTCAAGCACTACGCGTATCATAACATGTCACGTCGAACGCAGAGGACGACTCGTTACACCTTCCAAACTTTAGCCAATGTGAGTTCTCTTTTTTTTTGCTTCTTCCATTTTTTGGGGGAAAGGGGGATGAGGGTTGGCAAGGCCTGACACAGGTGCATGAATCATCCATCTGGCCTTACACTGACTTTGGAAGCGGCGAACGCCTGATCCCTATCCTTTTCCTTCCCCCACTAGCTGTCGGAAAACTTCATTTTCATCTACCTGGGTTTGTCACTCTTCACTCAGGATGAGCTTGTGTACAAGCCTCTATTCATCATCATCACCATACTCGCTGTCGTAGCTTCTCGTTACGCGGCAGTGTTCCCCATCGCTGGGGCCATCAACGCCGTCAAGCGGGCGAGGAATCGCCGGAGATCTCGGCGGGTGGGGGGAGGTGGCGGTCCGAATGCAGCTGATGAGGAGCTCCCTCGCGAGTACCAGATCATGCTCTTCTGGGCAGGCCTCAGAGGTGCGGTCGGGTTCGCTCTCAGCGCGGGCATCGAAGGCCAAAACGCCACGGCACTACAGACAACCGTCCTGGTCACGGTCGTGATGACAGTCATTGTCTTCGGTGGCACGACTGCCCAGATGCTCCAAATCCTGGGCATCAGAACGGGTGTGCAGGACGATGAGAACGACTCTGACGATGAGGAGGAGGAAGACGACGGTGCCCTCAGGCTCCGGGGAGTCAGGAGGAGGGGCAGAGAGGGCTACGCTCGGGACTTCTCGAACAACAAGTGGAAGGACGACAGCACGATCAACCTAACCAAGTACCGGGACGGCAGCGAGAGCTCAAGCCCGAGGAATTCATATTCGCAGGCCGAAGGCGCGCGGCCTAGGGCGAACGTGTCCTCCTCCTTGGGGCACAAGGCGGGCAAGTCGAGAAGCTTCTCTGACGACACCGCCGCTGCCGAAGACGATGAGGACGAGACATCGTCGCTCTCCAGCGAGGTCTTACCTCCAACCGCCAACCCTTCCCTTGGAGGAGGACTGTTCGGAAGGTCCGAAACTCAACTCCCTTCACTGTCGGAGATCACGAGGGCGGCGATGGAGGCTGGAGCCGAGGGATCGCCGGCCCGTCAGCTGCTGGACCGGGCGGGGCTGGTGATGAGGGATGGGCAATGGTTCCAGAAAATCGACCAAAAGTACCTGCTTCCCCTCTTCAGTAACTCCGTAGCCTCTAGAAAACATGAGCAGAGGAAGAGCGCCCGCATGGCTGCTCGAGCGGCGACCGGGGGAGGGGATCCGAGCGGCAGCGGAGGAGGGCTTGCGGGCCAAGGGAATGGTTCAACAAGGACATCGGACGAATGGGACGGGACCCATCAACAGCGTAGCGGCGGCGACCAGAGCGACCTCGACCTCAACACACCGACCGAAAGAGATGCCGAGATCGTTGAGGAGGCTGAAGAGCTTGACGACGACGATGGTGAAGGCTTGATCCTCTACGACTCGTCCACTCTCAGGCCAGGCAGTGCAACGGGAAGCAGCACGCCCACCCGGAGGTTCTCGAGCAGGGAAATCGGCAGTGACGACGTCAACCTGACCCCAAGCGGAACGAACCAACCGTCCAAGGGCTCGCCTGCCGGCCTCTGAGAGGGCTTTGGACCTCGAAACCATACACCAGGAGAGAGAACGGGAGAGAGAAAAGGCTTAAGATGGAGAAAGATGAAGGAAGCTTTCAGTGTAAGTCGGGTTTCGGGAGAGTAAGAAAGGGGGGTGGGGAGCAGAGGAAGAGAATGGTCGATCTCAAGGCCGAATACAAAAAAATCTCTGATAACATTGAACGAGTGAAGAAAAGACCTTTCATCCTTCCCCGTGATCTCTCTCCCCCCCCCCCCCCCCCCCCCCCCCCCCCCCCCCCCCCCCCCCCCCCCCCCCCCCCCCCTCACCCCCCCCCCCCCCCCCCCCCCCTCTCTTGCTGTAAACATCCTCTGATCCATCGAATTCATCTTTCATCCGCTCTCAGCCTCATCCGATACGATGCTTGCTCACAAACTTTGCCACCGGAAAGAAAAGGTAAAAAGCCCCCGAACCCTCCCAGTCAGGTTGTTGAACCGTCTCGGCTGTTCTGGTAGTAGGAGTTGGTCGCCGAGGTGTGGGAAGCCCCTGTGTTGTGAAGCTTTCACTCTCACTCTTCCCTTTCCCCCCTTCCTCACCCTGTTGAGGGGGAGGGTAAGGTTGGAAATGCACGAGCTTCTACACAAATTCTGAAGGGCAAGTTGGAAAGAGGGCCGGAAAGAGGGCCTGTGGAGGTTTAAAAAGAAGCATTTTCCTTCCACCCTCTTTTTCCATCACTTTCTTCCCTTTGAGAGAGTGGAGAGTCGGGAAAAGAACCTGTGGTGACGAGTGTGAAAAGTTTGTGGATGCTCGTCATGAACGAGGAGTGAGTGAAGGGAAAGCGATTTCGTTGGTCCGTTCGTCCCCCTCGTATTTCATGCCAGAAAAGTGTATCAGAATTGGAATGAGAATGGATTGGGAGAGTCTCCAGATCGTTAGGGGATGCCCCATACTTCGGGAAGGCTCATCACGGATGGGGAGAGGAAAGGGGAGTAGGGATATTCATTCCCGTTCACAGGTTCATGTTGGAAAACACATCAACATGGTGACAAGAAGGGTTGGGTCCACCAACTTGATGTGTCTTTTTTTTTTTTTGTTGGTGTGGACAGATTGGCTGAGATGGGAAAACGGTAGAGAGTCGGAGTTTTCATGTGTGTGTGTATGCTTGAATGCATGTGCGAATTCACTCGACAGGGAGAGAAGGGGTGGAGACAGGTTTTTGTGATCCCTTTATGGTTGTTCTTTTTTCTCGGGTTTTCGCTTCTTTGTCATGCTTTTGAACACTCAGGATAAAGGATGGGGGGGGGGGGGAATGCCTGGGAGATTTCGACAAGGCGATGAACCCGGGTCTGCTGCCAAGGAGGAAGAGAGGCCCGGTTGAAAAGGGGCCAAGAGGCGAGGAATCGGACCGAGCCTCCAACTCACAACGCAGAGAGAGGACTTGGCCTGACCCTGCTCCTTGCTCTCCTGTATTCATCCTTGTTCAACCATTGTTGCCGTCGTCCCACAAACCAGGGAATGAAAAGAAAAGAAAAAGGAAGGGAAGGGAACAGGGAGAGGAGGGGAAAAAATGGGAAAAAGACAGAGGAAATCCCCCGCAACTTCAAAGCCTTCCCTCTGTTCTTTTTCTCCTGCGCCTTCCTTTCGATATTTACAAAGCCCTTTGGTCATGCTTGCTTCGTGAAATCGTATTCACCGGTCCGTCAACTTTCGCGCCGCCTCTTCTTAGGCCTATGATCTTTCCACCTTGCCGCAGATCGAACAAGAGTATGTATGCGCGCGCATACGCAGTGGAGTCCGAGCCACGAATTTCTCTCCCCATTGCAGGGGAGGGGGTGAATTCAGACATGTACCGTCTAGTCCCCATTCAAATCTCCAACGGAGTGTGAGAGGTGACATCCATGTCACCGTAGCCGTTGTGATGACCGTTGACACCAGAATCGTGATGAACCTCATCAGAGCCGAGCCTGGCTTCCGCCGCTGACGAAGCATTGGGAACGCCTAGGGTCCTGCTCGAGTGGTTTGCGGCGGAGCCGTTGGTGCCTCCACCGGCACCGACCTGAACCCTCGATCGGACAGTAAAGCTTCGCGTGTCTGAGGAGCCTGGCGTAGGTGGCCCCCTTGGTTGTCGCAACAGGTTGGAGCTTTGATTGAGTGAGGAGGAGCTCCCGTGGCCGTTGAGGTTGCTTGTCGAAGTCTCGATGCCTGAGCTTCCCAGCGAAGGGACCGGCGGGACGTCAAAAGGAGATGCGAACAGGCTTTGCAAGCCGGCGGCGCCACCAACGCCGCCAGCGGCGGGCCTCCTGCCCATGGAGGCAGAATAGCCCTCCCTAAGGTTCGAATTAGACCTGCGTGTCTGGAGACTGGCAGGGACCATGAGGCCGCTGTTCTGGAAAGATGAAGCTGAGCCCATCGCTCCCTCTCTCTCCGACATCGCGCTTCTCTTCATGTCCGGTGCCGACTTCTTCATCCGAAGTAGCCCAGATCTTCCCACCGTTGCACTGCCGCCGGGCGCAAGTCCAGAGGAGTAGCCCTGTATTCCACGTTGGGATCTTCCGATCGTGGAGGCCTGGCTTCGTAGCGGCTGCAAGAGGGGTTGACGAACGGATGCAGAAAGAAAGGTTGATTAGCATAGTCGCCCCTGCTCCGAAAGCTGACAGCTGCATCCGCCATCAATGTCTTTTGCGCAACTACTCACCCTGCTGGTCGTAGGAACCTCGTTCTTGGTGACGATAACATATCTTTCCTCCCCTTCACCCATCGAGTAGTGGTAGAGGCCCAGCCTCTGAGCCACCAAGTGAACCGTCCTACGCTCCAAGGCGCTCAGGTTTTTGGAGAAAGAGAGCTCGTCGCGCATACGATCGTCCTTGAAGAGAAGAACCCGGGAATATATTTCGAGGGTGGCAGCGTCGTTCAGATCGAGCTCCTCCTTCTTGGCAGCCGACGGGGCGCCACCTGAGAGATCAGAAGCAGCTCCATGGCTCGGACCATGTGCAGAGGAAGGCACCGCCTTGAGACTGTCAGCGGTCAGTGGTGCCCTCGGAGCTGGTGGGAGGTGATCGAAGGTCTGTGATGTAACGCTGTTAGGGTCGTTGTACAGGGCGTCACTCGGTCCCTGGGCATGGGTGTGCTGGCCGGGCATGAGGTAGTGGTGGGCGCCGTACTCCTCCTGCCTCCTCCTCTCCCTTTCCCGTTCCTTCTCCAGCTGCATGCTCTGCATCCTCTTGATCGCCTTTTCCTTTTCGATCCTTTCCTTCTCACCGGCTTGCAGGACCTTTTTGTACTCGACCCGGAGCTTCCTGCCGCTCACATCAAAGCCGTTCAGAGCCGCGACCACGGCGTCAGCCTCTTCGCCAGTGCGGAAGTTGGCAAATGCCAAGCCCCTGAAGACACCTTGGTCGAAGTGGTAATTGAAAGCGTAGGGGACTGGGATAGCCAGGTCCTCGATGATCTGAAGGAGCTGCTCCTTCTTTATGCTGAATGGGATGTTTTTGACGACGATCGCGGTTGGAATGATATCATCGTCACCGATTAGAGCTGCCGATGGAGATGTTGCTGCTGCTGGCGCCGGGCCATGGTTGAGGAAAGCCGAGCCAGCTTGCGAGGCTGAGTTGAAGTACGCAGTTGGTGAAGCCGTGGAGTTTGGCGGTGAGTCGCCAGCCGGCTCGGCGGGCCCATTAGCGTTGCCCCACTGGGCAGGTATACCGGACCTGGTGTTTTTTCTTAGGCCCGAAGAGGAGCCGAAGTGGCCGCTGCCGCCGCTGCTTGTCGCGCCACCAGGTGCTAGCGAGTGGCCAAAGCTTCCGAAGGCACCGTTAGAGGCGAGGCCGGAGGCAGCACCCGGCGATAGAGGTCCGGTTGAGGATCCAAAAGGCAAGCCAGACGGCTGGGAGGTGGAAGGGCTCGAGCCTGTGTTGAAGAATCTCTCGAATCTGGCGGAGGCACTTTGTGGGCCTGCAGAAGAAGGATCTTGGTTGAAACCGGGTAGTTCGGTGGTCGGGAATCCTTCGGGCGATCTCATAGAGCCGCCTCCCGTTGCGTGCTGTCTGAAGGGGCCAGTTTGCTGATGCGCATTAGTGACAGGGTCAATAGAGAGGGCTCCGAACTGCCTTTCAAATTGATGTTCGGCCATTTCCGCGTTGGTGGTATGTTGGCAAGTTGTATGGAATTCGTGTGGGTAGAGAAGCGTCGTCTAGATCGGAGTAGAAGAAAAGTTTGATGAAAAGCGTGATACCTGGCTGACCTCGGGTGTCGGATGCAGGCAGACGGGTGAGTCGCAGAGTTTGGATCGTTTTCTCAGACCAGCTGTTGCGTAGGAGGGAAAATGAGGGGAGAAGAGAGGGACACAGTGAAAGATACAGGGTGAAGACGATCGAGGCCTTGATTACTACCAAAGGTTGGTGCGGGTGAATCCAAGAGCTATCGAGAGAGTGTGTTTTTAAGACTTGCTACAGAAAATGGCACAATGAGTTGCCTACGATGTGTGTGAGAAGGCAGTCGTGAGTCGTCGGGCTCGTAATGATAGGTTGGTCAGGAAAGGAAAAGGTTGCTTTGCGTGATATGCTTTCCCTCTCTCTCTCTTTCTTTCTATCTCCCTTCTTCTTCTTCTTCTTTTTTTTTTTTTGAAAAGAAAAGACGCAGGAGATATGAAAAAGGTTGCTTTCCCTCTCTTCTTTCTTTGACTCGATACCTCTCTCCCTTCGTTCAAGTTGAAAGTAAGTTTACGGTGTAGGTCGGGAGGGGGAAGAATGGAGGGTGAGGGGGGAGAGGGGGGAGAGGGGGGGGGGGGGGGGGAAGTTGTGAAAAGGGGGGTAAAAGGTAGGGGCCTTGCTGGTTCAGATTTCGTGTACGTGGGACGTTACGAGGACTTTTGATGACGAAAGGGCCTGAAAGAAAGACCGAGGAAGAGCGTAAGAAGGAAGAAGAGAAAGGAGGTCGTGTAGGTGGTTTGGTGACGTGGTGATGGGAACAAGGAAGATGGCGGTGAAGGGGGAAGCAAGTGGAAGAAGAAGGTCGCGCGATGGGAGGAGGGGGGGCGGGTTGAGGAGAGGGGGGGAGGGAGAGGGGGTATGAGTGAGGGAATGAGGGAGTGAGGGAGCGAGAGAGCGAGGTAGTGAGGAGTCGAGGGGTGCAGAGTCGGACTCATGCCTGACTCAAGGCGCGAGGACCGAGAAAATTCACTAGGGCGGGCAGATTTAAGGGTGGGGAAAAAAGCGTGGCAACTGGCCCGGAAAGGGTGAGAGAGTCAGTGTGCAGTCCATACTGCACATAGAGTATGTACCGACTCTAGTTAATGGGTTCTGTTTATTCATGTTAATCATGAATGTACCTACTCTACAGTAAGGAGCCATCCATGTAAACACGGAAAAGAGAGAAATGATAAATGCTCTGAGGTCGTGATGTGAAATGAAGAAGGGAAATGGAGCGATAAAACCTGTAAGCTTTGCTTGAAGCCTCTAAGAGGGAAGGTAGAAGCCACACTACAAACAGACACCCAGACAGTGGATTTGAGCCTTACTAATGAGTATGACTCTTCCCTCTCTCTTTGCTAATTGACGCGAGAGAAGTACTCACAGTCACACTCATGACTTATCCCCTTGTGACGGTTGCTGTAATTCTAAAAGAAAAAAGAGAAACAACCCCTGGCAAAGAGACCGCGATTATCCAAACCGGGGACGAACCAGAGTTCTTTACCATCCATTGCAACTGACCCCGCTGACTCTAAATCTGCCTCACAACTTGGTCAGGGAGTGATTATAATAGTCAGTGTGCCCTGCCTTCTCCGTCTCTTTCTGCCAGTCTCTCTCTCTCTCTCTCTCTGTGTGTGTGTGTTTGTGTGTGTTTGCAAGAAAGAAAGTAGAAAACGGGAGAAAAACAACCACAAAAATTCTTCAGGATGCGGGTCAAACACTCAGGGGTTTGATCAGCATCATGGAGGATGATAACATAACAGTAATATGAGCGACAAGAAACAAGAAGAAAGCAAACACTCATGGCTCCTAACTTTACGCTGAGGAGGGTGCGTTTGGATTACTAGTGGGCTTCTTTCATCCTTTTGCAAGAGCTGGCAAGCTGCACAGTCTCAGTCATCAACACTCGATTCGGCTTGGAGCAAAGCCGCGCGCGCACCTTTAAAGACCACTTTCTACAAAGACTCACGCACGGTTCGCCTCGCGCTTTGACCCCCTTCAACCCTTTCGCCAAGTTCATACGCAGCTCTTGTGACTTGGACCTGATTAAGACAAGTCAAGAAAGCAGCAGTATAGACGTTCACAACTCGACCAGGCGTCGCTATCGCGCCCTTCCTCTCTCTGCCCTCCCACCGTCTCTATGATCAGGCTATAGGCGATCATCAGAAGTCATTCAGCTCACACTCTGACACGAACCAATTGGTCCATCGTCCTTTGGATTTGAGAGAGGCAGAGCTCATCGCCAGACGATGCTCAAACTGGACTTCCTTCCTGTCACTCGTGCTTGCACAAGTTGCCAGCGCAACAGAGGAAACGAGGATAATGGTGTCAAGTCAGGAGGAGAAGAGACCGACAAAAGAAAAAATACACAAACAAAGAACAATCATGCAAAGATGGGGGTGTAGGAAGCTTTCTTGGTGAGAGGTAGCGATGGAAGATTCGCTTCTGACCTCCACTTTTCCCTAGGCATACAGTACATACTGTGATCCCCTCCCAGCCACCCCCCCCCCCCCCCCCC
>KZ820304.1:0-14610 GCA_003144235.1 Violaceomyces palustris
CTGGCGTCATAAGAAAGGTTCAATGGCTGAAAAGAAAGTTGAGGTGCATGGATTCTCGCCTGACCAATTTGGGGCGGGGAGGGGGGGGGGGGGGGATCGTTCATGGGTGCCCCACCTATCGAATGATTGAAAGAAAGGAGACGGTGGAAGAGACAAATACAGCCTTTCTCCTTTCCATGGTTGGTCGGTCGTGGGTTCGACTCGTCCGCGTTCTTGCGAGAAGTACCCTATTCTATGTATGTATGCTACAGTACGAAGAGAGGGGGAAATCAAGAAAGGGGAAGGGTCGAGGAGGAAAAGACCTCTGCTAGTGGATAGGATGACAACGTTTGACCTGGCACAGTGATCAAGGGAGCCCGCGCCACGCAGCCATTGCCTTGATAAAACTCGAAGCAATCTTGCGGGTCGGGTGGAAACGCAACGTGTCAAGATGGAATATCTTTCTTCTTCTCTTGACGGTTTCGCTTTCTGGTCTACTTGGACATATGCTATCAATTTCCCCCCACCCGGACCACTGGAATAGACGAACGAGGTCGGGAAGGTCCGAACAAAGGGATGAAGGGGGAGAGGCGAAGGAGGAAGAGAAAGATGTCGAGTCCATAACCCGCCTCTGATCATGTAACGATCTCTCCTCGTCCCCTTCCCATTTGATTGATGTTTGATTCCACCAACCATGATCCCCTTCTCTCCATCTTTCTCCCTGACAACGACCCATCCTCTACTGTGATTCTTTATTTCTCGAGTCATATTGACGATAAAGGATGATGACAGAGCCAAGGTGGGGGCAGAAATAAGTTATCCTTGGAAGAGAGACGAGGGCGTTGGCGCTTACTTGCTCAAAGAAAGGGGCCAATAGGACTCAATGTTATCCGAGAAGAAGGTTTCTCCCCCCTCCCCCCCCCCCTTTTTTTTGGCCTTTGAAGGTAGGGAGGGAGGAGGATAACGTAAAGCCGTCGGAAAGGTTCTTATACTCCTCTGCCTAACCTTTGGAAAGCATGGAGCATGCTAGAGCCGCTCTGTGTAGACATGGGTGAATCCAAATCGTTCTTGCTCCATCGCTCGCTCACTTTCTAGGTCCGACGCTCGTAGAGATTTTAAATACCTGCGAGTGTATTGTGACTTAAAAAGCTTTAACGAGGGAATTTCGACTCAATGTTCCTTGACCACTACTTTCCCACGACCTTCCTCTGGCCTGGTGTTGCGAACGAGCGCCAAAGTGTCGGAGGTTGCCTTCCACTCGCACGCTTTGTATTTGGCCTCCGAAACCAACCCTCCGTAGAAAAGGATCAGCAACTTGGAACTCCGCGAGATAGCCCTTTATTTTGGGAACAGGTTAATTATCAGGGAGACTTAGAAAAAAGCATATAAAAATGCACCAGTATGAGAGTTTGAATTCGAATTTCTCCCCCACCCCTTCTGACCACAGGACGAATCTCCGAGATCCGAGATTCACTTCCTATCCAAGTCAACTTTTCAACCTCCGCCTCTCCTGCTTGCTTCCACGGTGTAAGAAGTGAGTCGAACCCCACAGGCAAGCTGGTATATCTTTTATATAGAAATTTTCAGATACAAATAATTTCGGGAAAATGCATAGATTAAAGCAGGTTCGGTCCGAGCGCTAAACCTCCACATTCTGAAGTAAATCTCCCTCCTTCCTCTCTCTCGGATCCGAAAACCATGCTAAGTATGAATTAAGGTGAGAGTTTGAATGAGCCATGCACGCATCGATCCTTATTTTTTCTTTGTTTCGTCTTTTTTTTTTTTGAAGCTCCCTTGTTGTCTTTTTTTCTTAATGTTAAGGAAAGCCTGTTAAAGCTAATTAAGATGGATGAGCTGCATGAGTGCTCACACCGCGTAAAGTGGGTGATGAACTAGGTCGAGGGCGGTGAATAACACACGTCGAAATCGGGGTAACCGATAACTCGGCGAAAACCACATCCTCAAAGTCCACTGATCGCGTCCCCAGTCATGTTTGGCAACCATCAGTCTGCTCGTCCTTGGAGGTCACCAAGATCGGGTAAGAGTGTTAGACGTGGCAATACGAGACCAGGCGAAATTGGACGTCCTCCGTTGACTGGCTAAACGAAGAAAGAAATGTTTACTCCAAAGAATCCCTCCCCCAACCCCCTTTCTTGAGTCTTGGAGGATTAAATGCGAGTCCCAATTAGGTCGGTGGGCACACTTCCCTGTTCGTTCTTCGTTTTTTGCTTTCACCGCTTTTTTCCCCTTGGCGATGGGGAAGGGTCATGATGTAAACCCGTGCTTTCATAGGACAGGAAGAAGAGGAAGAAGAGGAAGGGGAAGAAGGGGAGATCGAGGAGGGGAATTGATGTCTTACCGCTCAGCCTCTTCGTTCCTGCAGATGTGACATGCCGGTTCCTTTTATCTTTCGGGTTCGGAAAAAAAAAAAGCATCGAAGGAAATGAAATGGAAAAAGGTGGAAGGAAGGTGGACGATGAGAAGAAGAGGGTCGTTTGTTCGTGATGGTAACAGCCTCCCTTTCCAATTCTTCTCCGCCCCCTTCCGATCCATTTACGAATCAGCATCGGTATACCCACATCGACATTCCTCCTCTGGGACGATTGATCACCATGCTTCCAAGACAGGATCAAGGGGAGCGCGACCCGAAAAACCAGGGATAGACCCCCTGCTTCGTTTGCGTTTGATTCTCTCCTAGATAGGGATCTTCTTTCCTGAGACAGAGGTTCTGGTTGGACCTTTACACAATCGAACCCAGTGTCAGCTTCCAGCCTACCCTCTCTCTTTATCTACGACGAACGAGGCAAGCGAAACGGAAAGAAAGAAGGGAGGGTAGAAAGAGTTCCAAAAAGCGGTTCGAGTCCCCCCCCCCCCCATCGACGAACATGGAAACACCACCAGCTTTTGAATTCTGGGATGGGCTCAGCGCATCAACGTGGCGATAACCCTCCTGTCTCTATCTCTGAATTGAAGAATAGAAAAGGGATGGAAAAGGAAGGGAAAAAGAAAAAAGTTGGCTAGCTAAAGAAAGGAGGGCTTTATTCCTTTTCTGTTGTATCCCGCCAACATAGGCTACGGCTCGTACGTTGGGAGGAAAGGAAGGGGCTGGGCGGGGAGGTGATAATGTTCAAATACACATTTTTGCAGACCTCTCCAGCACCCTTTTTTCCACCTGGCCTTTGGGGGAAGATGGAGCCAGAGAGCAACCTAGTCCAGCTTCAACCTGTCGACCAAACCCTCGGAACCATAAAGCAATCCCGATGATAACATTTGACTCGAAAAAGGGGAGGGGGATGATCAGCGGTCCGGCAAGTTGGTAAGATGGGGAAATTTTTCTCGGCTCCCACCTTTTCTCGAGATTGTCGGTGAAAAGAAATTTCTTTCCTCTGCAGCAAGCGGTTTGGGTTTTGCAACCACGGATTGTTTTTCTTGTTTCCTTTCCTTTTCCTTTTCCTTTTCCATTTTCTTTTTAAGATCCCGCAACAAAAGATATGCTCCCCTAAGGCGCCACCCCGCCCCATCTCACTTGTCACTTTGACGCCTCATCGAAACTCTGTGACTCTCTGTTCTTTGCCAACTGGAAGCGAGAAGCCACTTTGCGCAAATTGCCACGCTACCTGTTGGTGGTGGTGCTAGGCTTCATCGCCAAGGCGAGGAAAGAGGGGTGGAGGCCAAGCTTGCAACCTTCCCTTGTTCGTGTCAACTTTTAAAACTGATTTCAGAGGAGATATGCGGCGTTGGATGCCTCGAATTAATTACTCGTTGTCCAGAAAGCTTCCTACGAGAGAGAGCCCTTAACCGTGTTATAATGGGGGAGGGGATTTTTTCCGTAGTTACGTCCAACAACCTCGTAACACTTGCCTGCCGTGATATTGATTGCGACCCGGGCAATGTCTCCAAGCCTTTCTTCCCTACGCCAGACATCCTGAAGGGGAAAATGGGGGAGGGGCAAAGATGGATCAGCAAAACGTGGAAGATGGGAGAGAAAGGGTTCCACAACTCGCTTAGGTCATCGTGACGCGATATCCGGTCCCGTCGGAAGAAGAAAAGAAAAGAGGATGAATCAATTACAGTCCAGCCTCCTTCCCCCGGCCCAGAAACTCGTTCCTTCAAGACGATTCTGACCTCATCGTCTCACAAAGACAGTGGCGAGTGGAACCGGTAGCCAATAAATGGTCCATCACCACAAATCGAAGAGTGAAAGGTGAACTTTGGGTTGGAAGAAGGAGGTGGGGTGAGGGGAATGGAGGGGAATACAGAAAATTGAAGAAGAAAGCTCCTCTATACAAGGCGATGCTCAGGCTTGAGAAACTGACTTTTGGCCGTCCCCTAACAAGCGCCGGCTTTAAGCCTGATATCTAACCTTGCTACCATTCGATCACAACTTCGACGTACCTTTTCCTCAACTTCCAAAATTATAGGAACCCCCCCCCCCCCCCTCCTCTCCCTTTCCCCCTCCTATTGGCGCACTTATCTGGGCCGAGCATCATCCGTCCACGACCGAGTTGGGATTCAACTCCTTGTCGCGATCCAGTTCAGCAGAAGAAGAGCATCATCTCCCTGTTTCTCCATCTCTCTTCCCTCTTTGGAAAAGGGAGGGGAGGTGGCGGAAGTAGGATTCTTACTCTTTTGTTGTTCTTGTTCGTCTACTTCAAGGGGACCAAGCGCCGAGAGGACGCTCTCCACCAGGTAGGTTCCACACCTTGGGACTGCCTTTTCAAGGTCGGTGGACTGCACCGAGACAACTCGCTTGGTCGGAACGTGACGAGACTCCATCCTCCCAAGTCCCGGACCGTCTCTTCTGTCAATGATTCTCTGTGCGCCCCTTCCGAAATGCTGGTGAAGTATTAATCACATCTCTCGATAGACACACAACCAACACATCTATCCAGTGTGTCTTGTGAAGTACTCAGCCACAGGTAGAGATCATCTGGAAACAAGTCTCAGGGATTATAGGGTCAGTTACAAGTACATATGTTGTCTCTCTTTCTTCGTTTCCTCCTCAAACTCAGCTTTCATCTCACTCATTCCTCTCGACGACTTCTCTTTTTGGACCCCCCCCCCCTCCCCCCCCACCCTTGTGATTTTATGTATGAGCAATCACGATCCAAATCACTGTGGGGGTTGCGAAAACGAAGCGACTTTCCATTCTGAGAGTTAGTACTAGGTATAGGTCATTAAAAGGGCACAGTGTATTCATGATTGTACTTTACATATGCACGGTGTGAGTGCATACACTGAGACTCTTTTCACAGATCTTTTTGGGCAACGAAATCGGGATCATGGCCACATCAGGAATGAGCGCAGTTCCTTCTGATCACTTCTGTAAAGCTCAGCTGGGCTTGAAAGTTGGGATAGTAGGAGCCCAATGGTTATCAGAGCCCAATGGTTATCACCAAAACGGGACCAAATCGAATACAGGCTTACTCGACAAAAAATACTCGTTAATACATCCATAGGGATCGCGAAACCATTTACCAAATCCAAGGTGGTTAAGGAGGGTGCTGTCTTAGCGTGCGCAACATTTGAGGCTAGGTTGGATTTCAAAGTCAGCCCCTGACTAAATGTCCTCAGGCCCTGACGAAGCCAGGCATGACCAGCCTAGCTGAGCCTAGCTGGGAAAGAAATCTTTTCCATCCTCTCATGCAAGACCAACGAGTTTCCATTCTGTGCATTTCAACTTCCCTTTTCCTGACTTGAATATGACCAGAGTTGCGAAGAGCACGGAAACCCCCTTTCCACTCTTTCTTGCTCCTCATCATGCATTCTACATGTTTGACCAGGTATCAGACTCACACTCAAACTCGAAATCCCAACTATCACAAATGTCTACTCGACTGTGTCTATTCCGACATCGTCTCAACTACTCCTGATCGTCCATCCGTGGGGTTGGGGAAACCGAGAAAAGAAAGAGGATAAGAAGAAGGAAAGTGCCCGGAAGGGTGGGTTTCACCAACCGACCGGCCGAACGCTTTCGACCTGACTGGTGTGAAGCCCTGACTAAATTTCCGAAGTGTCGGCCTACCCCGTTCCCCCTCCTTCCCAAAAAAAAAACAAATTGGAATGGAGTATTCTTAAAGAAGGAAAATCATCGTCCCCAGTCAAGAAAGACGAACTAGGAAACCGCCCAGCGTCGGAGCCGAATAAGGAGGTAGGCTGGTGTGTGAGTGTTCTTACGAGGGATAAAGAAGCGGGTAATCGAGCTGCTATAGGGAGTGGAACCTCACCTTGAGAGCTGTCTAGGAGCATGTACGAGGTTTATTTTCCGGTTTCATGCCAAACCAGCCTTGGTCACATTTCCAAGTCCCAAGTCTGCTACCATGCCAGGCCAGCTCCCTTTCCACCTTGCCCGAACCGGATCTCGCTTCTTCTGGAAACGGAGAATTGTCCGCGACAGGAAAGACCTTGAGTCACACAAGTTTGAGGTTTCCCGTCCGTCTCTGACACCCATTCTGCGAACCCTCTTTTCAAGGGGTGGATGACGACGGAGGGCTGAGAAAAAAAAGCAGAACCTCGTCTGAACCCCTTCCATTATTGAACATTGGGGGGCGGGGGGGGGGTGGTTGAAGTAGAGATCGGGCCAACAAGACAAAGGTGAGCAGGCACAACTCGCCTCTCCTGGATATCTCAAAGAAATCACATCACGTCAATTCGGCTGGTTTCCCAGGCTATCCTCTGTTCTTCCGCCTTCACTCTTTCTTTATATCACCATAACGATTTATTAAACCATAATCAATCAATTTGCTGGTCATGAGAATCCCCTCCCTTAACGGGCTCTGCCTCCGAACCACCCTCCCCTCCCTTCCCCCTCTCGTTTCCTTCGCTTCTTCGCCTCTTTCCCTTCCGCACCATCTGACCGCCAAATGTCCGCCCCCCATCGCCTCACTTCTCCGGCCTCCTGCCTCTGATTCTGCCTCTACCCTCCTCCTAACCCCCACTTCCTTTATGGAACCTCTTGTAGTGTTGGAACAAGGTACCTTTCTTTAATCGAGTCGAATACAATACGATCCCGACCCGCTTATGGGCCCTGAAGAGTTGTGAGTGAGCGTCTCTAGGCAGTCTGAGTTGTAATAGCCATGGCTAGCGAGTCTAATCACAATCACTGACCGTTCCCTCGTCGTTTCAACCTCCTTTTCCCCCGTCTGGCCCTGGAGATTTCGAAATGTGGAATCCTATCTATTGCCTCCCTCCAGGACCGTATTCCTCTCCCCCTTCCCTCCCTCCCCTTCCCTCATCACCACCATCACCTCTGAGTAGGGTCATCGCTGTTACCCCCTTCCGCCTTCACTCCCACCCCCTTCCCTTTTCCTCCCCCTTTCCCAAAGCCTGAGGTGAGTTTCTGACAGGGATACTGAATCGCTTCGATCATCTTAGATTGCGATTCTTGCAGATCAAGTATCGTTGATTGGAATAGAGGCAAAAGGGGGGATTGGCGGCGGCAAAGTCTCTCAAGCCTCCTCCGGGGTCTTACGGTGGAATAAAGGTAGGCGCTCTTCGGGACATGCTGCCCGCGCACCTTCACCGAACATAGAGGGTGCATCGTGAACGTTCCGGGAGGGAAGGGGGGAGGGATGTCATGATCAAGAAGTGGGGTGGGTTGATTTCGGCCGGCTCTGGATAAAATCTACCAATGTCCACACAGACTTTGGCCTGAACAAGGATGGTGAGGAATGGCACGTCGCAAGGGCACTTGTGATCTACCCCAGTGGTGGCGCTCGCATTCGTTTAGTGGGCGCCACCAACGAGAACGGTTGAAGCTTTGCTTTCATCCCTTCTTGTCCACCCTCACTCCCTTTTCTTTTCACAAGGTGACTCTACGAATGGTTTGGCTCCGACCTCGGAACCTGGTAAACTGGTCGACTCCTACACATCGGAAGTGGAACGTATTTCTGATATACTGATAATCTACAGAGGCACATCCGTGCCCCCCTGTACAAGTCAAGTATGTCAGGTACGATGATGGACGATGAACCAAGGCTTCTAGTCTGGTATAGTCGGTGGGGTCAAAGGAGGGTTTGATTTGTGGCTTGCAAGGTAGAAGAAATTGGCTCATTTGGTTCTCTGGCGAGGACCGAATGAGATCTAGATGTAGGTGGGACCATCATTAGCTTCATGAACCCGGGAAGCCTAGCAAAGGATACCCTGTTCAAGCATGTCAACACCTTCATTCTCTCATGTCGTCACCACCTTTGTTGGACATACCGGGCGGCTGGCGAATGACCGGCGTGGTGGCATATCGTGTCACCACTCTAGCCCGGTCATCGTATCCTAGCGTAAGCTCAGGTTTGACGGACGAAAAGCGATCTAACAGAATGGATGTATGGCTAGATCAGAGAACGTCGGATACAAAAGGAACCTATTTAGTCCCCCACGGCGGGGTTCTCTGTCCGCACAGGCATTCGAGGATCTCGTTTCTGACCAACTCATCCATATCCTCTCTCAACAACAACAGCCTAGTCCGCTTGAGTTTTACTCGCGAAAAAGCCAGGTCATACCCGCCTTTACCGCCTTCCGCCGCCTTCCGACTCTTGGCAAGACCGTCAGTTTTAGCCGTCAACTCCGTTACTTCAACTCCTCCATCACCTTGCCTTTCAAGACCACGACAAACTCTTCTGCAATCCGCGCGCCTCAGGTCGCTGCCGCAGGATCACCTTGTCGACTGTCTTCTACCGCAAGCCTCGCCTTCCCATCCTCTCCTCAACTCTGACATTGCCACCCCTCCTTTGCTCGGCTTCCGCTTAGAGAACTTTCTCGCGTACCCGACAAGGACATCTCTTCTTTCCCCTCTACTTCATATACGTCCCTCCTCACCTTCCCTTTCCCATCGCTCCTCACTTGAGCCGACGTTCTTCCCTCTGTTTACGTTTTACCATACTGCTAACCGACTAAGTCAACAATGGCCGCCGCTTTTTTCGACCCTTCTCTTAGCCTAGACGGCCTTCATGGCCATTTGAGCCAAGAGTCTGACTCGCCCCAGTCCATCGCCTCCAACATGCAGTCGCCTGGATCCTCATCCAAATCGGTTTCTCAGCGTGCCACCCTCACTGGTGGCGGTGGCGGCAACCGGAAAGGCAACAGCGCCGAACGAAGGGCGACTCATAATGCTATCGAGAGGGCTCGAAGAGAGTCCCTCAACGGTCGATTTTTGCAACTTGCCGCAACTCTTCCAGCCACCTCGGATGTTCGACGCCCCAGTAAATCCCTGATCGTAAACAAGTCACTCGACTTTGTTGTCGAATCGCTCACTCGGGAAGCGTCCTACAGGATGAGGATCGAAAAGCTTCGAAGCGAGAACCTTTCCCTACGCGAACAGTTAAACGAGTTCAGGCGCCAGGCCGGTCTGGAACCTGTGCCTGCCCATGAGGATTCACCCCTCCCCCCTCCCCTCACTGAGTACGGAGACAAGAAGCGCCGAAACACTCTGAGCACCGTGCCCACCGACTTCGGAGGCGATTTTGGAGAGGATGAGGACAGCATTCGCGTGGGGGGTAGCACTGTCAGCGAAGCTGGAGAGGCACAGAATGTTAGCCCCGGCTCATCGCCTGCGACCGAGCCTGCCGCATTCAGCTCTTCCCAAAGCGCGGCCTCGTACAACATTGGCACATCGCCACAGTTTCTCCAGCAATCCTCCCTACTTCAGCCGCTACCTTCCAGGGACTCTCGAGGAAGCTCTGTCTCTGAGGGTGGGCTGAACTCTGAAGCGATCAGCCTGGACCAGACCCACAATTGGGCCGCAGCTTTTGCCATGAAATCCTACGGTGTGCCGGTCCAAGATCAGCAATCCCAGAGTAATGAGAGCCTGTATCAAGCCATGGGCCTAAATCACGGCTTGATCCAACCTTCATCGCAGGCCAGTCAAGTTTCTGATTTTGAAAACTTCATAAGCAGCACCAATGGAATCGCCTCGGCCGTCGGCAGCGGCCAGCCCCAGCTTGTCTCTGGGATCGACATGAACCAATTCCTACACGCCCGCCTCCAGCAGCCTCAGCAGCAGCAACTCCACCAACAAAGTTCCTATGCTCCTCAATATGCTAGCCATGCCCATCAACACCAACAGGCGTTCCTTGACTCAATTCCCCTTCAATCGTCTGCCTTCATGACTGTTGTCTAAGGAGGCGACCGTCGTCATGAATTCCTCTCATCCCGGGTCGGTCACCGCCGCAAGCTTCCTCGGCGGGAGACTTTCACTGCGTGTGGGGTCCGCAAACTCCTTGCTAGCCATTCCTGCTCGCAGGCACCCTCACCCAAGCTAAACCTGGCGTCGTAATCACTGCTTCTAGCTCTTTCCCTCCTTTGTCTCGAATCGCCTTCCTTTGCACCTACCAGTTATTCTTCTTCTATTTTCTCTATTATCCCATTTTCCCACTCTGTCAGACGGGTGCGGAAAGGGGCTCGCCGACACCTTGACGGGAGCAAGGCTCTCCTGCCTTTCAAGTTCATATCACACACTAGGTTAACACTGCCTGCGCCTTCCAACCTCCTTGACAGCTTCGCTTCTGTCTCCTCTTTCACTACTTCTTGCTCCCCCCCTTCCCACCCTTCTTTTTGTTTTCTCTCTGTTTCTTTCGTTCCCCTTGTTCCTCTCGTCCCCTTTCTTTTATCCTGTCCTGTACCTCGTCCCATCGTCGTTGCAACGCTCCCCTCTCCTTCTTCCCTCTCTCCTCTCTCCCTCCCTCCCTCACTTTTTCATCTATCCCACACAAGCACCCACATCTCTTCTCGTGTGGCCACCGATGCCCTACAATACCATATATCCCGGTTACTTTGACACAGGCTCAAGCTACTTGCCATTATGCCACCCCCATCCTTCCTGAAACTTGAGCGCCTTCTTCAACAAGCCGCTTAGCGACAGAGTGAGGAGGAAGTTTGGGTGCATCCACAAGGTGGTGCATCTTCCCACCCACCCTCCTTCTATCTCTCTTTCCCAGTCGAGCACGCTCCTCTCATTTGCAAAGTGACGGATGGTTGTAACATCATTCAATTTCCTCTTCCCTCCTCCGCCCTGGCCAGCCCTCCTCCCGCCGGCACCCTTTCCTTCCTACTGATACGTTTTACCTCTTCCTTCATTTCTCTTTTTTATTTGCCTCACCAGAACGAAAAAAAAATCAATGCGACGTGTTAGGAGCGTTGACTGTTTCATCCCGCGCATGGATGCACATACTGTATGTACCATACTGTCGGGTGTGTACAATCTGAATGTGCGCTCTGTCCGAACAGTCCAAAAATGCACGCACCCACATTATTGTCGAACGGAATATGGGTTGATCCCTTGCTCAGCTTGCGGTTGGGAGGAGTGAGGTTGGCGAAAGGGGAGAATCCCCTTCTCTTTTCTTTTTGCTCACTGTGACGTCGTTTGTGTCAAAAGGTGACGAATGGGACATGCGTATCGATATGACGGGTGGATGGAGAGCTATGTCGTTCCTCATCTAAGGTCACGTGATCCTACTCCTGGCTCGGCGGGTGTTGGTGCTCGCATAGCTGTGTTTAAAAAAAGAAATCGATCTCTTCTCGTATCTTGTAGTCCGAAGGGACTGCTAAGAGGAAATTTCGAAACCCCACGGGTCGGGTTTTTTTTTTTTTTTTTTTTGTCGTTCTTCTTCTTCCTCTACCGTAATTGGGGTTTGAGGTTTTTACTCCTTTTCTTCGCTCTCTCCTCTCACTCCCTTTGGACCGACCTCTCTCACTCTCGCTCCTTCCCGTTTCACTACCATCACCGACCCCTCCTCGCCTCGTCCTCCTCCATTCTCGCGTTACCAGACCCTTGGTAGAAAGGAAGGATTGAACCACCTCCTGTTGGCGTAGATTCTACCCCTTGCATCCTCCCCTCTTCCTATTTCCCATTTCGTAACACCATGTCAGCCTCTCAGGAGAACAAGACCGAGGATCGGGCCAGGAAGTCGCTCGAGAAGAAGGAGAAGAAGGCGGCCGCAAAGAAGAGGGCCGCCGATTCCGGAGAAGGTCCGACAGCCAGCCTTGGATCCACCTCGCCTCCCCCGTCCAAGAAATCCAAGCTCGAGCGTGCCGAGGGTCAGGAGGATCAAGGTCAGGAAGCCAAGGAGGAGAAGCGTAAGCGCAAGGAGGAGAAGCGTGCAAAGAAGGCTGCTGCGAAAGCGGCGGCGGCGGCTGGAGTCGACTCTAGCCCAGAGGTCAACGCCAGCAACGGTGCCAACACCACCTTGGCCCCACCAGTGCTCGCTACTTTCACTCCAACAGACCCAGCCGCCGCTCAGGCTTACCTTGACGCCAACGCCATCACGATCGAGGCTCCGGAGGAATCGGATCAAAGACCTTCTCTCCCACTCCTCTCCTTCCGAGAGCTCGATGGCAAAGTCGATTCCAACCTCAGCAAGGCCCTCGACTCGGAAGGATTCAAGAACCCGACCCCCATTCAGGCTTGCTGCTGGCCCGTCCTCTTGCAAGGCAATGACGTCGTCGGTGTCGCCGAGACTGGGTGAGTTTTATTTCCCCTGTCCCTTTCGAACCTTGAAGAATCTCGAGCTCACGTTCCCATTTGGTCGGGACGATGGGATGCGAGTGTGATATATGCTGGTTCCGCGACGTAATCCCCCTTCGGGCAAGACTGACAACATGTTTGAGATTGGTGTTTTTTTCCCCAACCCCCCCCCCCCCCCCTCTCTCTCTCTAAATGTCAATTTTGAACAGTTCCGGAAAGACTTTTGCCTTTGGATTGCCTGCGCTTCAGCACCTAATCACAAAGCACGGCGTCAAGGTGAAGGAACAGAAAAAGTCCAAGAAGGATGGAGCAGCCAACATCAACATTCTAGTTATCGCCCCAACTCGTGAGCTCGCCATCCAGACGCATGAGAATCTGGCAAAGCTCGGCGATTCCCTAGGGGTCGGCTCCATCTGCCTTTATGGAGGTGTCTCCAAGCACGACCAGGTCAACTCGCTCAAGAGCAAGTCGAACATAAGGATCGTTGTCGGGACCCCGGGTAGAGTCCTGGATCTGGCGAGGGAGGGAAGCCTGGACCTAACCAAAGTTACCTTCCTCGTTCTCGACGAGGCCGACCGGATGCTCGACAAGGGCTTCGAGCCAGACATCCGAGCCATCATCGGAATGTGCCAGTCGAGGGAGCAAGGAAGGCACACGAGCATGTTCAGCGCCACCTGGCCACCGGCCGTCCGAGGTCTAGCCGAGACCTTCATGAGGGGTCCAATCAGGGTGACAGTCGGTTCCGATGAGCTGAGCGCCAATAAGAGGGTCGAACAGGTTGTCGAGGTCCTAGAGGACGGCAGGGCCAAGGAGAGGAGGCTCGAAGCCTTCCTAAGGCAGGTTGGAGCCAAGAATTCGAACGATAAAATCCTCGTCTTTGCACTCTACAAGAAGGTGAGCTTTTTTTTTTTTTTTTGGGCACACTCGGGCAATCTACAGCGATAGACCCTTGTGAGAGTAGGTCGCAAGGTTCTGGTTTCCCAAGGCTTGGGTTTGTTGTGTTGCTCGCGATTCTCCTTGTTTTCTTTTTCGGCTGGACTGATGTGTTCCTTTCCCACCACGTACACTCTTCCTACCACCCTTGTGCCAAAACAACCAACCCGATGTTGAAACCGTTCCCTGGCACTCTCGCTGACCGTAAAAAGGAGGCCCAGAGAGTCGAGGGCAACCTCCGGAGAGCGGGTTACCGGGTAGCGGGAATCCATGGGGACCTGAGCCAGCACGATAGGATCGCGAGTCTGGAATCGTTCAAGAACGCCACCACGCCTCTCCTGGTGGCGACTGACGTTGCGGCGAGGGGTCTCGACATCCCCAACGTGGAGCACGTGGTCAACTACACCTTCCCCCTCACAATCGAGGACTACGTCCACAGGATTGGCCGGACCGGAAGGGGTGGGAAGACGGGCAAGTCGCTCACCTTCTTCACCGAGGAGGACAAGTCGCACGCGGGCGAGCTCATCAGGGTGCTCAAGGACGCGGGCCAAAAGGTCCCCGAGCCTCTGACCAGGTTCCCGACAACGATCAAGAAGAAGACCCACTCGAGCTACGGCGACCACTTCAAGGAGCTCGTCCCGGGCAAGGCCAAGAAGATCGTCTTCGACTAACCAGCCTGAGAAGCACGGTAACCCCCAGCCATCCAAGTTCGGATGCCGGGCCCAGTGTCTCCCGCTTTTCACTCGATTTTTTAATTTACTTTTTATCTTGGCTGTTTTCTTCACTTCCCCTGCCCTCCCCACATTCCATGTTCGTACTGTCCATCACGTTCGTACTGTACCATAACGCTTTGCCCACGAAGAAAAGAGGGGGGAAGGGGGAAGAAAACAACAGGGATCCTACATGGACCTGACACCTTCCTTGACCCTTGGCTCCTCCTCTATTGTGACATTGTGGATGGGGTTAGGAAGCGTACAAGGGCTCTTGTGACGGGATGGTGGATCGAAGTAGGAACGACAGATGAAGCGGGAACAGATGTTGCTCGTTCGACTTCCCTGGGCTTGTTTCAGACGACGACGATGCCCATTCAAGGACGAGGGAGAGGGGAAGGGACACGAACTTCGACGTCCCCCTTCCACATTGCCTTCCCCCTCCCCCCATCCCCTTCCGGGCTATTGCGATCCCATCCAATTTGTTCTCGTTTAAAGTTCCTTCTTGGTTATCTGTGGATCCCGCCAACCCCC
>KZ820305.1:0-14609 GCA_003144235.1 Violaceomyces palustris
GGGGGGGGGGGGGGGGGGGGCCTTCCAGATCCTCCGATTCGCATCCTGTCCAAGTCGGGGCAGGGGCATCGCATCTCCACTCACCCGTCAGAGGGACGCCGTGACCCTTCTTGATCTCTGCGTTCCAGGCAGAGTTGACGTCGTCGATGGGGAGGATGCCGAACTCGGCCTCGTCCTTGAGGGCGTCAAAGACGTTCTGCTTGCCGTGAGCGTACTTGAGCTTGAGCATCTGGGCTTCGGCGGCGAGGGACTTGAGCGTCTTTGGGCCTGCGCTTGGGTGGCGGGCGAGCTTGGCCCTATTTTTATTTACATTTTTCATTTATTTGGATGATGGATGGAGAGAGAGGGAAGAATAGGTCAGCCGAGGACTCTCCCTCCACGCCTCTCCGTCTCGAGCATCGATTCTCTCATCTTGAGCATCTTTGCTGAAGAACCCTTAGTGGATTTTGGGTGGGAAGACTGGGGTTGAGGGCTCACCTGTGGACTCCGGCATCAACGCCGGTGGCGGCGGCGGCCAGCGCGGCGACGAAAGCCAGCGTGAGCTTCATGGTGGTTGGATTGCGCGTGTGGTGAGTTGGCGATGACTTGAAGCTTCACTTGAAGGGATCAGGGAATAGGAGTGAGGGAAGGAGGGGGGGGGGGGATTGAGAGGAGGGAGTGGATGGAGGGGAGAGGGTAAGGGGAGTGCGTATGTGTGGAGGGGAGAGTTGGGTGAAGGGGTTGGGATGACTTGATGGATTGACCACCTCACCGCAAGTGCGCACTCCAGTGGGGCAAGCTGAGCAGGGAGGAGAGCGGGAGAGGAGAGAGGGAGGGAGGGAGTAGGGGAGAGAGAGGGAGAGGGAGAGAGGGAGAGAGGGAGAGAGGGAGAGAGGGAGAGAGGGAGAGAGGGAGAGAGGGTGAGAGGGAGAGAGGGGGAGAGGGAGAGAGGGTGAGAGAGAAAACCAGCCAACAAGGGTCGGTGGGAGAGGAGAGGTTGGTTGGAATGGATGGGGTCCTGCCCCCTCTGAGCTGGTTTATCTCTCTCTGACCTAAAGTCCTCCTCTTTGTATTCAGGTTGGCTCTCGCTCACACTAACAAAGTGGTCAGGGTTGAAGGGGGAGATTAGCTAGTCAGCATTCTACCGCTAGTGAGATGGCTAACCAACTCACTTTCACTCACACCATCGGTTCGCACTGACCATCCTCAAACCCCCTCTCTCTCTCCTCCGCATCTGGCCCACGTACCAAAAGGTGAGCGAGGGGAGAGTCACAAGGCCCCTCCATCCTCCTTGAGTCGTTCCAACACAGCCAAGCGAATAGAGTTCGAACCTCATCCATCCGCTACTCGGAATACAAGATACTACTCATGTTCAAGTCACGAGTCGTGGTAGGTGTTCAGACTGTTCCCTCCACCTGAAACACACATTTGAATACCACATAGCGCATCGAGGTGGTCAGCACAGGTCACCAAGACATCGAGAAAGCCTCGTCACTCGCAGCGCGCATGTGGAGGGCAAGCACACATACCCCAAGCCAAAGACCGTGAATGCGGTAAAGGTGAGAGCCATGTATGAACAGAACATGCTGCAGGAAGGCCGTCAAGAGAGGGTTCATTTCAAAATCGTCTTGATCAACCAACCAAGATCAAGGGTCGTCCTCCCCTCCCCTTCTTTTCTCGCGCGCGCGCGCAACCCCCCCCTTCATACACACTTGTGACTCTGGGTGGGAATCAAGAAAAGGGATCAAACGAATCACATACGATCACACTCTTACGCACGTCGACGGGAGCAGCCTGGGAGAAGGATGGTGTGTGGTGCCCAGCCCGAACCAGACAGTCACACGATGGCCCCACTGGTCGACTTGGTTCGGACCGCAGGCGGGTGCCGAGTGAGTTTTAAAAGTACAAGGAGGGGGGAAATGATCAAGGAGGAGTGGTGCGACGAGCCTTCCGGAGGACGATTCCGACTTGGCACGTGGTGGTGCCGCACAGGTACTGTGCTCGCATACATACATGCAACGTGCCGTGGTGGCAGAGGGAGGGAGGGTGGGAGGGGTTGGAGGGTATAAACTAGAACCTTGGCCCTCCCATGAGGTTCGAGTTCGAGGGGCTTTGGCCGGGCGAAGGACCGGCAGAGGCCGAGTGGGGATATCGACCGTTTCCGTTTCGCCTCACCGACGACGAACCCTGGTCGAGACCCCTCCAACCCGACATCATCGCTTCGTTCACGTTCGCAGCCATGGTGGGCGTCCGTCTTTTCCTGTCCTCGAGTCGCTCGGCTTCCATCGCCGCCGTCGAGGAAGGACAAGGAGGCGTGGAGGCGGCCGCGCTCTCACCGTTCGATAACACCGCCGCGTAGTTGTCCAGGCTCCCGATGAACGCCTGCGTGAAAGGGCTCATGGGCGCCAGGGGGGTCATGAACAGTTGGTTGTCCTGCCTCACGATGGCGTGCTCCGCGTTCATGCTGGACAGATCGAAGAGCATGGGGCCCCTGAAGGCGTCGTCGCCGCCGCCGCCGCTGCCGCAGTCCGCCATGGAGCTAGGTTCAGTCTGGTTCAAATTGCATAAACCGACCCCTGCAGAGTCCCCCGTCGTCGTCACCAGCCCGTCTCTGACAGCTTCATGCCTGCCAGAGTTCGCCGACCACCACCCCAGGCCCACAGCTGCCCCGAGTGTCGCAGGACCGGTCGCACTCTCACCCCGCGCTTCGCTGGGTGTGAGCAAGGGCCGAGGCTGGACCGCGTTGGCACTGGAAATGGCTGTGGCTGTGACTGGCGTCCTAACGGCCATGTTTGGCTCCCAGGGTTGTTTGGACCACAGCGCCTCGATATCTTCGAACGAGCTGACCGTCGACATCTTGGATAAGTCTCCGGCTGATGACGTCGAGGGGCTTGCTCGCATCAAAGTAGCAGGCTCCGCGTGAATGCTGTTGCGCCGCGTCGAGCCAGATCGAAGGCGTGGAGAGAAGCCATTACCATTCGATGATAGAGAAGGCGAATCCTCCTCCACCCTCCTTCTCTTGGTGTAGGATGGCAAAGACATCGGCGTCGAGGCCGTCGGTGTAGGTCTGTTCCTGCTCAGCGTCTGATCCGTCGGTGCGCTGCATTGCTGCGTGGCAAAAGGTGGGAAGGCCAAGTCGAGGTGCGTTCGTGGAGTGGCGGACATGAGCTCGGATCGAGACATCCTCTCGACCACGTCAGGTACGCCCGATCTACGGTCCATGTTCTTGCTTCGTCCAGCCATGGGGGCGTACTCGGGCGGCTGAAGTGCTTTGACGCCATCTCTTGCAACCTTCGACCGCGAGGAGAGTAGTTGAAGAAGCCTCTTGGTGATTCTCAGATCATCCACGATCCTGGCCCTGAGATCTTGCGATTCCCACTTGGCCTCTTCCGGCCTCGAATCGAGCATGCCAATGTAGTGGACCAGCAGCAGCGCCGATGTCACTCCTGTGTGGGCGAAGAACCAAAGCCTTGCGATCGAATTCTGCTTTGGGTGAAGCGCGGCATCCACGAGATCTGCGCTCGAACTTGGCGTGCCATTGTTGCTGACTGGCAGCCACCACTGAAAGACGTTTCGGAAGAGTCTCAAGGCGTTCAGAGCCGAGCTGAAGCAAATATCCCTCGATATCTTGTGCGCAGGGTTCGTCCAGCTTTGAATGTAGTACCGCCTGCCCCATGAACAAGTCGACAAGGTGTTCACACTCAGCGAGGATGCTGACGAGAATAGGAATATGTCTTCAGGGCGAAAGGACTCACTTGTGCAGTGTCAAGCATTGTGTTTCTATTGCCAGGGTGGTGGCAATCCTTCTCCATCTAGATTATGGAAGAAATAAACGAGCATCAGGATGAGGGCTCGCAGGTCTTGTTGCTTGTACTTTCACGAGCCATCGATTACTTACACGTCTTGAACCCCTAGCAAGGAAAAGTCACTCGAGATGTCGGAGAGCACCTTTTGGTATGGAGAGAAAAGGAAGGGAGGGTTTTCGCCATGCCGAAGTAAGCAGCTGCGAATCATGCCAAATAAAGACGTCGACATTGCGATGCTCACTAGGTCCGGCTGCAAGCTGGCTTTGAGGCCCATGAGCTCGGAATGCAATTGGATGGTCAGGTCGTACGCTTTGGGCTCAGGCATTGAGGTCCGGTCCGCCGCTCTCCGGCCAATGTTGGCGATCTTCAACTTTGCCTACGTCGTGGAAAACGGGATGAAGAGAGATTTAGGCTCTGGTTCTGAACGCCTGAGTCGCATTCAATCGCCTTGCCTCACGCAGCTTTCGTCCTTTCGCTACTTACTCGCAGGTCCTTGGTTAGGAAGTCTTCCTTCTCTGAAGTGGGGCCGAAAAGAGAAGGGAAGTCCATACCTTCCGGCCTGATCGAGTAGTGCCGCTTGATCGTACCGGCGCTGAACCTGCGGCGGGTCGAGGTAAGGGAGAGTGACGATCGGGTTGATGAGAACCAGAGGACGTGCAGGATAATGAGCAATTGCCGTATCATGCCGGAGAAAAATAGTAATATGAAAAAATGCGGGGAGGGGTTGGGGAGGTCAAGGGTTTGAAAGGGACGAGGTTGGAATCCTTACCAATCCATCACACATAGGCCCGAAAAAAGTCGCAACCGATCCTCTGCCATCATTCTGGGCATGTCGCTAGGAGGCTCCGAGTCCTGAATGACCGGGAGAAGAGCATTGATCGTCAGACCTGCAACCAGACACGAGAATTTTGGTTGGGCCCAAATGAACGAGAGAGAGGGAAGAGGAGGATCACGCTCACCAGGTCCAATGTAAAAGCGATATTGATCGCGACCTGAAGGGTGGCCATGCCGGCCGCGGGACTGCGGATGGCGCTCATTGCGTAGGCGATGATCAGCAAGACTCGGATGCAGTCGATTGAGGGGTCCTCGTGAGGGTTAGCAGCCGCAAGACCCTGTTGTGCCGCGTCCAAGAGGACGCCATAGGCAGGTTCGTCGCCATATAGCCCATCGATCTCGGCTGCGGAATCGTGGTCTCCTAGAAGAAGCGTGCTGTGGCGTTTGAAAGGAGAGGAGAAGAGGGAGGGGTTGATGGGTCAACTTGACGCAATTTTTTGGTCAGCGAGGACGGAATGAGGACTGGAGCTTGCGTGCAAATTTACCCACACTCCGCAGATAGCGCAAAGTAAGCTCGTGAACCTGAGGTGGTCCCTCATCTCTGCCAAATTCGGGATCGCCCCTCCGGTCCAGGAGGCCCTCCATTCCTCGTTCTGGCTCAGCCTCTCGTCGAATTGAGCCTTGCCGATGATGTGATTGAGCCATGCTATCTCAATGAAGTAAAATTCGCACAGCTCCCTCACGACGCGGGCGGGGGGCAGGAGGCGAAGGAGGTTGTACAAGACCTCGCAAGACGTCTTTTCGTCGGTGGCTTTCCAGGTGGTCCCAATGCCTATGCCGAGCTGTCTCCTCCACACCGACATGTCCCTCCGCAGGTCGGGGATAGAAGGGTCGAATGCCTTGTCCGAGGGGACTTGAGATGCCGCCGAAGCCTCTCGTTGCTTGTTGAGTGGAAGAGCTTCAGATTCATCTTGAGCAGGGTCAGAATCGACACCCAGCCTGCGTGCTATGGCTTCCATGGTCTTCTCCAGCCGGTCGAGACGCTCAAGGACGGGCCTGGAATCCGTAGCATCGCGGCCCAGGGCTTGAGGTCGAACGCCTTCCGCCCACATGCAAAGGTTTGACTCGCCTCTGTCTCTGCAAGCTCCGCACGGCCAGCCTCGGTCGCACTTGAGCTTCCTCCTTCTGCAAGACTCGCAGCTCACCGCCTTTTTGGTGGGCTTTTTCTTGGTGGGATCCACCTCCTTGGCCTTTGCGCCGCTCGCCACCTCTGCCGCCAGCTCGGTACCTGCGGGCTTAGACTTGGACTTGCCCTTCTCGCTGTCAGCTCCTCTTTCGCTCTCCATTCTTGGCCCTGGTTCTCTTATGCTACCTTGGGGCGACCGAGTGCCCTGCTCGCGACCTGAAGTGAGGTCTGGATGTGATGTTCCTCTGGACGCGGAGGGGGCTTGATTCTCCATCTCTGGCGGGCCCGACCTGAGACGGATGACCCTTCCAATGTTCCTCTAAACGTGTGAAGAAAGATGGATCTTATGGCTTTTCTTTGTACTCAGGAAATCTGAGGTCAAAGAGGACGAGGATCCGAGAAGGGACGGGTGGATTTCGTCTAGTCGTTAGGGGATGAGGGGATAGATGTGATCCGGACTGGTTTGTATGTAGCGAACCGTGTGTCGAAGGAGAAGGAGAAGAGGGGAGATTCGGGAGAGGAGAGGTTCTTCCGGGGAAGGGGAGGGGGGATCTAGGAATAGCTCTGGTTGAACGATTTAGTCTGAGTGATGGGCATGTGTCTCTCCTTGTCCCCTGAACATGAATGTATGCAAGTCAAGTAGAGGGCTGAGAACGGGATTCTGGCTCAAGATGAGCTCGGACCTGGCTTTGGAGGTGCTGAATGCCAAACCAAGGAAGAGCGTTTGGTGACTGGTAGGTGTGGAAGAAGAGGCGGAGAGAGGTGGGATCAGAAGAGAAGGAGGCTCGAGTCGATTCAAGTCAGGTTTGAGGAACACGGACCTCTTTCGAGGTGAGCATGGTTTGTGTGATTGTCGTGAAGAAAGAGTATGTTTGGAGGAAGGAGAGAGTCTCCGAAAGGTGATGTAAGGACCTTCTCCAAGGTGAAGGGTTCGAAGGGAAGAGAGAGGGTCCGAGACAGGATGAGGACGAGGGAGAGAGGTGGAGAAGGAGAGAGAGTTAGAGCTGATCACCACCTCTGCCCGGTGAACTAACCGATCTTATTATTTCATTCATTTTTTTTTCTTTGCCCCCTCTTTGAACTTGGGTGGGCGGGGCTGTTATGGCGATGGGCTCAGTTCGACTGATCTAGGATGGTATCGTTATAGGTGCGGAGAGACTAAGTCGATATCGATGGACTGGGTTGCAGCCATTCAACTGCCTTGTCTCAAAAGTCCACCATTTCCTTCGCAAGGCACTTCTCCCTCCCTCTTTCCGCCTTTCACTCAGGGCAACGTCGGATGAGTCTGTCACGGCGATGCTGTCGTCGTCGTCATCCTTCTCTCTCTCTCATCTGGGCGACTGGCAACTGGGAGGAAGAACCTCTATCAGCGCACCCCTCGATCAGCCTGAAAGGAATAGCCACATTCAGTCAAGTTGGAACTGACGATTCGTGGGTTGCCGGTTACTTTGGGAACGGGGTAACACCGATCTAAGTCCACTCCGCCGTTTCCTCTCTCTTTTCTCGCTCATGATTGTCATCGTCACCGCCTTCCCCTTCTCTCTCCACTCTCACGGCCTTTCCGAACCTTGTCTTGTAGCCACCTCCTCACCTTGACAAAAAAGGAGCGAGAGAGAACTCTCGATGGAAGACGAAAGAAAGCTTTCCCTGAGAGTCGTAGGTACGACATCCTGTTCGACTCGGACCACACCGATTGTGACACTATACTCTTTCCTCTTGCCTCGCCCATCTCCATGTTTGAACGAACATGGTGGGAAGTTCTGAGTCGGTATGGCTGTGACCAGGATCCAGGTTCTCCCCAGATTGACTCGCAGCTAGAACACCGCATGTCGGCTTGCAAGATGTGGGTTCTTGAGAGAGAGGGAGAGAGAGGGAGAGAGAGGGAGAGAGAGAGAAGAAGAAGAAGAGTAGAAAGGGTTCCAGGCTTGCTTGCTTGGACTTACTTTGACCACTCATCTATCTCCTCTCTCCGATCCCCTTCTCGACCACTCCCCCCTCGAGAGGGAGGAAGGTGAGAGAGCAGCTGGAGAAACAAGGAATCGCTCTCACTTACGTTCGCATTCATGGTTAGCAAATGTGCATGTGATTGTGACTGGGACCTCCGACCTATGTGACCTTTGTTGCGGCTGTGCCTGTGGAGCTGGGAAAGCGCAACTGGGGCTATCGGCCCCGCTCACTCCCTTCCCGACTGCCCAGAAGAAGGAACTGCGGATCAGGAGAGGCTCTCGTTGTTCGTGGAATGTCGTCACACTTTGGATGCCGAAAGAGGGATTGGAGGGTCGATCGGAACGAAAGAGGCTCTTGAAGGCCATTCCATAAGGGTTCATACACTTTCCCCTTCTTGACCTGGTACTTTGCTCCCACTCAGTCAAGCAAAAGGGTCGCAACCCGCTTCCGATAGCATTCACGTTTCTTATTCGCATTCACGATTCTCAATCTGTCGCTCTCCACTTTCCAACCAAGGTTCCGAACAACTTGACTTGGAATCCACCATCGCCATCCCACAGGCAGTTCCCTCATCATCTTGGCAAGCCAATTTTCTCTCCCACCCTTCCCCCCTGGCCACGCCGCGGATCCAACCAATCGCCCTCCTCTTTCTTTTTGACCAAGTCCAAGGTAGGGCGGGTGGCCAACCATTAGACCGATCAAATCTCACCATCGTCCCTCCTCCTCCTCCTCCTCCTCCGTTTCTAGGATCAGGGTTCATTTTTCAACACGGGAATGAGCAATAATCGCACTTCGGAACCTGCTTTCTTCTTGCGCCTCCCAATCGTTCATTCCTCTTCCTCATCTTCCTCATCTTCCTCATCTTCTCCTTCTTCTTCTTCTTCGTCTTCTTCTTCCCCCACTTGAATTCACCATCCCAGGTAAGTCGCTCCTTGCACCAGGCGTTTTGTTTGGGAAGCCCTCGTTCCGTCGGTTGTTCGGCTCTACCTCATGGGCTCCTTGGACGATTCATTCTTCAACTCTGCAAACAAAAAAGAGGGAACAAAAAGTGACGAAAAGAATCAAATGAAAAAGGCCTTGCTCGCCACCCGCGTGGAAGCTTGCCGCATGATTCAGTGAAGGAGTGCCAGCTTACTTACTCGCACTCTCCCCATCGTCTTTCGACCTCGGCCCTTGCTGTGATCTGTCCGTCCTCTTCACCAGCCCAATCATCTCACCTCCCTCTGCGCTTAGCTCGTATCCATCCTTCCATCCGCCATCATCGAACCGCATCGCATTTCTCTCTCAGAATTCTCGTTTTAAGCCAGCCAGCGTTGCTTGCGCGCGCGCCAGGTCGGAGATCAACTCTTTACTCAACACTCTCAGCTTGACCGACTTCCGCGCGTCTCTTCCTCTTTTTCCTTCTTTCTCTTCGATCAGGTGGCAGAGGTTGTCAAAGCTCTCAAATTTGCATCCTCACCAACCGCCTTCTCCTTTCTTAGCTCAGCCAGAAGGGAAAAAAAATCGATAAAGATATCGAAAAGAAACCTCTTCCCTGGCGGTTGGGAAAGGCTTTGATCTGGATTGCGGGAATCACCCTACCATGGAAGGCGCCGCCGCTGATACAGCCGCCACAGCCTCCGTCTCGCCGTCAACCTCCAAGCTCACCGCCCACTCCAAGACCGAATCGCAGCAACAATTATCTTCCCATCGTCCCTCCAGCGCTACCTCTGACAAGGGCAAGGCGAGGGCGCTTGACGGCACCGAGACCTTCTCGGACATTCCAGACCCAAATCATCTTCATCATCATCATCATCATCATCATGACTCTGATTCCGAACGTCGCCCACCTCGCACACCGAATCCTCCCCGCCAAACCTCGGTCTCTCGCAATCTGAACGGCACCAGCAAGTCCCCCCTGGCCTCGCCCACCAGCTCCAGGAGAGCTGAGAGCGACTGGACCAGGGACAGAGATCGAGAATGGGATCGAGACAGGCGGAATGACAGGTTCAGGTACAGGGGCCGCGACAGAGAGAACGGCAACTCCAAGGCTCATGAACCACGCGGCCAAGACCCAAGAACCAGCAACAGTCCAACCAAGCAAACTTTTTCAAAGGGCGATTACGGAAGGTTTCGAGACAACGACAGGAACAGGGACCCAGGGAGGGAGAGGGACAGGGACAGAGACGGGATCAGGGACAGGGACAGAGACAGGTACAGGGAAAAGGATAGGAACAGGGATAGGGATAGGAGTAGGGATAGGGAGAGGGACAGGGACAGGGAGAGGGACAGGGATAGGGAGAGGAACAGGGATAGGGAGAGGAACAGGGATAGGGATAGGGAGAATGGCAGAGGTTTTGGAAGGGATTGGGGCCGAGATGGGAAAACCCGGGACACAGACCGGGATCGTGATTGGGATAATGATCGAGACCGGGATCGCGACAGAGGGAGGGTGTTCACCCCCTCGAGATCTTCTTCAGGCCGCCACTACAGAGACTTGGACGCTGTTGAGGACTACTCTCTGGATGACAGCAGGTCGAGGACGACCTACCTGGACCTGGACGCCGTCGGCAATGATACATCTCCCACATCCGGCGCCATTGACCCGCGAGACAGGAGAGCGGCCAGAGTGGCAAGCCAGGGATCCCAGTTCGAGTTGGAGCGGGACCCGAGAGAGCTCAAGATTGCAGCTGCCAAAGCAGAGGCAGAGGGCGCGAAGATGGAACTTGACCCGAGCGGAAGACGATCGTCGATCGGAAGCGACACAGGCCGACTAACAGCGAATCATGTGACAGTTCCCGAAAAGGAGCTGAATCTACTTCGACGTTCTACAGCTCGGAGCTCAAATGACGGAGCTGAATCGTTACGCAACAAGAATGGCAGCGTTCCTGATGATGAACGTGCACCCAACGAATCCCACGAGCGGACGAGTCTTCGAAGCGTCGAACCTGAGGGGGCTGCAGGGAAAACCTTTCAGGGTCATCTTGCTCGACCTGATGATTCCTCGTGGCCGAGATCACCTTCAGTAGTACGAAGCTTCAACGACCCGGAAGAAAATCCGATTGCCGTGGAAGTGAATGTCGGAGGCCTCGCATCTCCCGACTTTTCAGACGCATCTCGAAGCGACAGGGAGCGGAGAAGAGATGTTGAACTTCAAAAGGGTTGCGGTCATGCTGGCGAAGACAACGACTCTCGAAGCTTTGTCGACCAGGATGCCAAGAACGATGACGGCACGCAGCATCACCATCGCCGATCTGGCGGAAGACGATCCCCAATTTATTCCTCCTCTGGGACTCTTTCAGAGCGATGGAGAGATGGCCTTACCGGATATGAAAGGCAAGCTTCGCCTTCCAGTCCTAGAGCAAACAGTTCGAAATACGTTAGTGGATACTCAAAAAGTAAGGATGAGGCGTCAGACGAGCCAGAATTTCGGGACAAGCTACGCAATGAAGCGGATCTGCAGCACAGCCGGGATCGCCAAAAAGCGTCCAGGCAAGGCAGTGGCGAGGTTGGTGGCCCAGATTGGGAAGACAAAAACAGCCGATCGAAGGATCAAGCTGTGAAATCCATTCCATTCAACTCAAGGACTTTCTCTGAAGGTTCATCTGTCCGCGACATGCATTCAGGCTTCGGGCCAGGGGCTGCATCAAAGGCAAATGCGAATTCCGGACCGCTCGGAAGCGATGGGAATTGGAAACGGTCCGAGTCGAATGCAGGCTTGTCCACAGTTGACCACGAGGCCGAAAAGAGAGTCCATCGGCGGAGCACCTCGCCGAAGGAAAGATCTGCGGCAAGGGGTGAATCTCCGCTAGCGGGCCCGGCTGGCACCAAGAGGCGCAGGAGATCCCCGAGCGTGGATTCGGAAAGGTCTTCGAGACCTTTCAACACCCGAGACAGATATCGTTCTGCTGAGAAGGGGTATCGATTCAACCGAGAGCGAGAGGTTGATGAAGACCGCCGCGAATCCGACCGGCCGCGATACTCTGATCGTGACCGGGGAAGGAACCCAAGACATCGCTCTCCAACGCCAGATCGGCGTCGTGATGAGCGCCGCTTCAGGGACCGGGACCCTGGCCAAGGTTGGCAGAAGACCAGGTCCAGAAGCCCTGAGGCTCGGAGAAGTCGTGCGAGATCTCCGCTGCTGCCTCGACGGGGGTCCATTTCCAACAGGAGGAAGGATGCCGACAGAGGCGAATCTCTTGACCGAGACACAGGTTTCGATCATGTCGATGACGACGAGGAAAGGGAAAAGGAGCCGTCCAGGCTATCCCGTCTCGAGCAGGAACGTGAAGAAAAAGCACTGCAACGCCAGCGCGAACGGGAAAGGTTGAGGCAGCTGCAGAAGGATGAAGAGATGGATGAGCCAAGGGAGAGAGAAGGAGGCTCGGATCGCTTTCCCAGCAGGGCTTTCAATCGTGACCGGGATAGGATCGAGCGTGATCAGAGAAGAGATGAGCCCAGGTACCAAGCGCGGAGGAGATCGACCGACAGGAAGCATGACCATGGCCGTGAAAATGATCAGAACTCAAGGTCTCAACGTGAACGCGTTCATCACGGCGAACCCGCTCTCGAAAGAAGGCGCGAAAGGGGTTGGGAAAGGGACCGAAGGAGAGAGGATGAAAGAAGTGGCTGGAAGGATGGAGAGAGGGACATGGAGCCCGAACGGAACGGAAAGATCCTCTCCCGCAAGCAAGGAAGCACTTCGCCAATCATGGCACGTGACGGACGGAGGGAAATGCCCGATACTAGCAGCGGCGTCGATCCCAAGAGCAGCCTGGCAACCACTGGAGGTGGTTGGAGGACCATCAGTGAGGGCAAGGGCGCTTCCAGAGGCGACAGGGACCCTGATCCAAACGTCCAAGACTCGAACCAGTCCCGTTTCGGAAGTGCAGCGCAACAACAAACGCATCGACCTCCCCTGCCTCCTCAAAACGCAGCTTTCCCTTACCAGAATCAACGTCCCAGCGGTTGGGGCCCGGGACCACCACCTGGCCCACCACCGGTTTCTCCATTCCAGGGTCCGACTGGGATGGCAAGGCCACCGGGACGGCCACCACCCACTCCCCCAGCCTTTCCAGGAGGAGGTCATGGAACGTTTGGAGATGGCCCGCCACCGTTTGTGGGAGTACCTCGGAATCATGCCAGGCCCCCTGGTAGACCACCAAGACCTCCTCCACCACCTCCCAGACCACCTCCTTCCTTCTCATCCCGGCAAAGCTGGGGTAGTGAAAACGGAGCGGATCCATCAACAGCGAGTGGACTCTCCGCCGAGGAATCCCAATTCAACCGACCATGGCAAGGCAGCAACGTTGGTAGCCAAGCAGAGGCTGTTGCTCGCGAGCGTGTCGGCTTGGAGAATGGTGGATCTGCCGAAGGTACAGCAGAGTCCACGCCCCGCAGTACTGTCCTCGAGGACGCGCCGGCGGGCAGGACGATCCGGAGCCTTTCCCCACCTCGAGCCGAACCGGGAGAGGCGTACGAGAGAATCATCCAAGTTGGGGAGGGAACATACGGCCAAGTCTTCAAGGCTCGCTCCGAAAGGACTGGTGTCTTGGTCGCACTGAAAAAGATCAGGATGGAAGCGGAGAAGGATGGATTCCCCGTCACGGCCATGAGAGAGATCAAGCTTCTGCAGGCTCTCCGGCACGAAAACGTCGTGCGACTCCATGAGATGATGATCGCCAAAGGTGAGTGTGAACCTACAGGGCATTACCAGGCTCAAGCGGGGCTGCGCGCGCGAGAGCATGTCGGGGCTTTTGTCCAACTTATAAATTTCCCCCCCTCGTTCGCCCTTTCGTCGGTTTGACCCATTTCCATCCTCGGGGTCAAATCAGGCTCGATCTACATGGTCTTCGAGTACATGGAACACGACCTCAACGGCGTCTTGAACCACCCTTCGATCAACTTCAGCGCGGCCCACCTCAAGTCGCTCGCGCATCAGCTCCTCCAAGGTCTGGACTACCTACACAAGAAATCCGTCCTACACCGCGACCTGAAGGGCTCCAACATCCTGCTCAACAACCAAGGCCTGCTCAAGCTGGCCGACTTTGGACTGGCTCGCTTCTACTTCAAGAGAAGGAAAGGCGACTACACGAACCGGGTCGTCACCCTCTGGTACCGACCTCCCGAGCTGCTCTTCGGCGCCACCCAGTACGGACCCGAGGTGGACACTTGGGGAGCGGGTTGCATCTTCGCCGAAATGTTCACCCGAAAGCCGGTCTTCCAAGGGCAGGACGAGGTGCACCAGATCCAGATCCTGAACGACATCATGGGACCCATCCTACCTTGCAGATGGCCAGGGGTGGAGAAGCTACCCTGGTACGAGCTCACCAAACCTGGTAGGCCTCAAAGACCACCCCTCGTCTCGCAACAAGTGCAAACCAAGTCGATCCAAGCCCAAGATGACGACCAAGACGAAGCCTCGGAAAGAGGAGGGGAAAAGGTCTTTGACGCCAGAGAGGGAAGGAAAGAGGATGAAGACGATCAAGACCTAGACCCCGACGTGGCATTCGAGAGACACTTTGGTCAATTCATGGAACCCTCCGCTCTGGAAATGGCGAGAAGACTCCTCTGCTTCGACCCTGCCAAGAGATGCTCGGCCAGAGAGGCTTTGGGAATGCCTTACTTTACCACCCATCCCCCTCGACCTGAGATGCCTTCTGGGTGAGTTTTTTTTTTTTTTTTTTTTTTCCTTCTTTCTTCCTCTTCCCTGGTGTGGTTCTGTCCTTTCTTCCCCAACCTCTGATCACTGACCCGGAACACTCCCCGACACGACCAGACTCCTATCCGGCGTAGAAGGCGAATGGCACGAATACGAATCCAGAAAGGCAAGGAAGAAGGCAAACAAGCAGAGGCATCAGCAGCAGCAGCATCCGGTCCCAACTTCGAAATTGGCGAACGAGATCCTTGGAGTCGAACCATCGTAGTCCCCCCCCCCC
>KZ820306.1:0-14577 GCA_003144235.1 Violaceomyces palustris
TTTGGTAACTTTTTAGTCAGCCATCTTTGGCTACCAAGCCTCCACCTCACCAACACGACCACCACCACCAACACCACCACAGAGAGGTGGCAAAAAAAAAAAGTCACCACCACACCCACCCTTCTCTCATTCAAAGCCAAGGCAAACAACTTGAACCTCTCAACCTTCCCTCCCTAGGTTGAAGACCCTTCTTGATCACCCTCGCCCGTCTCCTCCTTGCCTCTCCGAACGAAATGTCGCTCAGTCTATCGATCCACACCATCGAACAACCACCCCAACCGCAACCGCGAGATCAGCAACTACAACTCTGCCTCGCCTGCTCATCCAACATACCCACACCCTCCACCAACAAGACCGCATCTACAGCCGATCGACCCTTCATCCATTCCTGCTGTTCCAGACCCATCTGTCCAAGTTGCTACGGTGCCAACCCAAGGCTGATCACCTTCTGCCCCCTGTGTGAGGACGTCACCACAGCCTTCCGAAAGGGTCCAAGGAGGGACGTGACCAGGATCGGTCAGGTGGTCTGGGATTGGGATCACCTCTGGCTTCCTCCTCAGCCTGGTGGCGGCGATCGGGACCATCCACCTCCCTATCCAGAGCCTGACCCTCCCTCCAAGTCTCAGCCGGACGGTCAGGGCGGATTCGTGATCCAGGAGGAGGAAGATGACGACGAGGACGGCGAGGGGGGGAAGCAAGACAGCGACTCAGGAGGAGCCGAGATGGAGCTGGACGACCCGATCGTAGAAGAAATGGACCAGCACTCCGAGTCCCGACCCGGATCCAAGCAAGATCACTCAGCCTCCGACAATGGTCGGAACGACGACGATGGAGGGGGAGAGAACGATGTGTTTGAATCGAAAGCGGACCGAAATCCAGTCCCAACATCGGGGTCGAGTCCGGGTCGAAAGGCGCGAGAAGGAGAAGAAGAACGCAGCGAAAAGTTGTCGATTCACCATCCGAACGCGACCCCATCTGCAGACCAGGGTCTGATCGCTGGCGGGGGGGATGGAGACCGCGACGGCACGACAAAGTACTGGCTCAGACCCAACGACACCCTCCAGGGGCTTTCGATCCGGTTCAACATCGCCACCCATCGGATCTGCAAGATCAACAACTTGCCCGCTTCCACCACCTGGTCGAACCCAAACCTCCTCCACACCAGATCCTTCATCCTCCTACCCACTCCTTGCGTCGCCAAAGTTCTGAACGATCACACCGTCTCCAGCACCACGACATCCTCCCCATCCGAAATCGACAGGGCCTTGAAAGGTCCACCCAGGCTCTCGAGGGAGGAAAAGACGAGAAACATCAGGAGAGAGACCGAAGCTCGCTTCCTGGCCAGGGTCACGATGAACTCGCTCGCGACTCGTCCCACGGCGGCTTGCTCTTCCTCCTCCAGAAGGTCATCATACCTCCAGACACAGGAGGAAACGTGCCTTGCGGATCCCAAGTTGGCGGCCAAGGTCTACGTTGGGCTGGTCGAGGAGGAGCTGAACTGGGTCGACTTTGGGGAGGCCGAGGTGGTGGGAAAGGACGGCGCGGAGGTCGAAGCATCGCGAAGACCCCAAGCAGATTGCTCCGGTGCCAATGACGAGGACGAGCAGGAGGGGATCGAGAAGGGATTGGATCAGGCGAGAAAGGCGAGGTACCAAGTGATCCTGGCACAGGCCGTAGCGAAGTGGGAGATGGACTCGGTCTGGGAGAGGCAGCAGAGACTGAGCGGTCGCATCGGACCCGAAGCTAGGTCTCCTTCCAGGAAGAAGCGAGAAGCGGAAGAAGGGAAAGGGAAAGGGAAAGGGATGGGTTCCTGGTTGAGCTCGATCGGAAAGATGCTCTCCCCTAACGGCCAAGAGGCCGTCGAGAGTGATGGGTGGAGAAGGGGTCAGGGAGACAAGGAGTTTGATGAGGAAGAGAGAAAGAAGAAATCAGGTTCCGAATCCTCACCGAAATCGGGTGGCGGCGGCAGAGGCGATCGAAGGACGGAAAGGGAAGAGGAGGAAGGAGGAAGCCGAGCTCCCGCGCCGCCCGAACTGCGAATGGTTCGAGAAAACCGGTTCAGAGCCCACTCGGGCCCGGTCAACACGGTGAGGTACAACTCCTCGGGAAAGTACCTGCTGTCGGGAGGATCGGATCGTCAGATCCGACTGTGGAACTCGAAGACGACTTCAAGCCCTTCGTCGGCAATCAGGGGACTCGGAGGGGTTCCCCTGGACGAGTGCATCCAGACCTACTCGGGCCACTCTTACGAGATCCTGGGCCTAGACATCTCGAGCGACAACTCCAAGTTCGTATCGGGAGGAGGAGACAAGTCGGTGATGGTGTGGGACGTCTCGACGGGAGAGATCGTGAGGAGGTTCAGCGGTCACGTAGGGAAGATCAACGACGTGAAATTCGGAGGAGTCGAATTCTCGGATCGATCCGGAATTGGTGGTGGTGAAGTCGAGGTCACTTCGTCGTCCCTCGTCCTTACGGGAGGGTTCGATTCCAAGGTGAGGATCTTCGACATGAGGTCAAGGGGGAATTGGAGACCCATCATGCAACTGGAGGAAGCTAGGGATTCCATCACCTGCATCCAGTTGGATGGGAAGGAAAAGATCCTAACCTCTTCCGTGGATGGGAACCTAAGGACCTACGACCTGAGGTACGGAGAGTTGAGGTGCGACCTGATCGACGTCCCCATCACCTCTCTCTCCTTACCACGCCCCTACGACAACAGGACGGTCCTGATCACCACCTTGGACTCGAAACATCGACTCCTCCAACTCGAAACGGGAGAGTGTCTCACCACCTTACGAGGTCACACCAACACTTCCTACCGATGTCATTCGGATCTGCTCTCCACGGAGAAAGGAGGAGGAGATCTGGCTCTGGGTGGGGATGAGGAGGGAAACGTCTTCCTTTGGGACACTCTGGATTCGAACAGAAGGTCAGAAGCCAGACCTTCGGACCAAGATGGCAAACCTATCCTTTGGTCCGAGTTCAACCCCGTCAGAGGCGTCGATCAGTTCGTCACGGCTGGTGCGGACGGTTCCGTCGCTGTTTGGGCTTTCTGAAAAATCCCCCCACTCTCCCCTTCCTCTCCCTCGAATTCCTCTGTACCTGACAACCTACGGCGAGCTTCGGGATGGATTTCCAAGGATAATGGGGGGGGAGAAAGATCATGCAAAGATAACGAACACATGCCCAAGCGAGAAGGATCGTGATTGGAATTCTTGGAGAGGAGATGCAGGGAGGGGGGGAAAAGGGATTTCACAAATGGGATTGAAAGAGGAATCGTACTTCTTCCTTCGTCTTCGTATCGGATCAAACGCGAGGCGGCAAGGTTTGGGCCGCGATTCGAGATTCGATTTCAAACGATGGGGTTACCAGCGGCAGCGTAGTTGGAGGTGAGGAAGGCAGCGTAGGACCAGGTGAGGTCCCTGGCTCCCGTGTTGTACCCCGTGTTCCTGTCAAACTCCTCCGCGATGCTACCGTTGGGCCAAGCGTGGGTGTTGACGATGTCCACGAACCCGTCCGCCATGGCCTTCATTCCCTTGGTCAGGCTGACGTACTGGGTGGAGGAGGAAGGGTAGGATCCGGTCGAGATCGAGCTCGAGAACTGTCGGAAGAAGGGTTGGGAGATGGTCGTGACGTCCAGTTTGCCTTGACTCTGGTAGATGTCGAGCGAGGTGTAGAGGAGCTCGGAGGCTGCGTTGGTGCAGAGGAACCACGGGTTTCCCTGAGACGTGCCGACTCCGTTGTAGACGTCCTCCGGGTACCTTCCCGTCCCTACGGCGGAGGGAGCGGCGGCGTTCTTGTTGATGGCGTAGAGGTTCCTGAAGGCGTCCACGTACTGCTTGTGCGTGGCCAGGATCTTGTCCGAAGCGGGTCCGAACTTGGTGTTGTCGACTCCCGAGGCGATGTCCTTCGAGTTCCATCCCCTCAGCGATCCGAGCAGGACCGAGCAGTCGATCCCGGACCTTCCTCCCACTCCCTGGTAGGCCTGAACCCTTCCGGCGCCAGAGTCCCAGAAGGATTGGAGCTTGTTCGCGATGGCGGTCGCCTGCTGCGAGTAGTAGCTAGATGCACCAGGGTCGTTCATCTTGGTCGCGAAGGCTGCTCCGTCCACCATGGACCTCCACTGCGCCATGAGGGTGAAGAAGTGCGTTCCCTGGACCTCCTCCCAGAGGTCGAACGACGAGTCCTGCCAGTGGTGCGCCACGTACTCGAGGTCGGTCTTGATCAGGCTTCCGGCGTTCAGGTCCGACTTGTAGAGCGTGTTGGTGACGAAGGGGTCGCTGAGGCCGATCCTGTTGGCGTAGGCCATGAAGGCCGACGCCCTCAGCGCGGGCCCGTCGTTCTGAGGCCTTCCCCAAGGTCCTGTGAAGAGGGATCCGTCTGGGTTGAACTTCGGTTCTCCCTGGGTGTAGGAAGAGGAACCGGCATTCTTCTGGTGAACCTTCTCGGCCGCAGCCCAGTTCTCGACCAGGGTTCGGTTGAGGTTGCTGAAGTTGATGGCCACCTTCATCGTCAGCGCCGCGTCCCTGATCCAAGAGAAGTAGTAGTCGGGGCTGGCGGTCGAGGGGGAGGCGATCACGGCTCCCGTCTGAGCTCCGGGCACCTGGTTGGCGCTTCCACCCAGAGCTCCTCCGATGTTGCCGAGCATGCGAGTCTGAGCGTACGAGGCGGTCACGGTCCTCTTGCTGAGCTCGTGAGGCTCTTGGCCTCGGGAGAGAAGGACGTGGTCCTGTGCGGCAAGCTCGGAGAGGGGGGCGCTGTAAGAGTAGCTCGAGACGCAGAGGATCAGAGTGACGAGACTCAGTAGCGCCCCTCCGAAGAGGTAAAGGGAGGAGCCCTTGCTGGAGCGTCGAGAGGATTCGGATGACATGGTCACTTTTTCTGGGTTGGGAGGGAGGGGAGTGTGGGTTCGAGGTAGTAGAGGCGGATAAAGGGAGGATGATGGTTTGGTCCAATAACTCCCAAAATCCAACAGACCATGCCACCTTATATGTCTTCGTACCTCATCTTCTCGATCGAAAAGAGAGAAGGAGGAGTAGTAGTAGTGAGGGGAAGGCATGCTTGGAGGCCCACCTTCTTGGGAAAGGAACTACAACAGCCAGGCACGGCCAACTTTGACTTTGCCTCCACCCTTGAAAGGGTTTTTTGCTATGCAAGAAGAAAAGATTGACAGGGACCGGGGGTGGAGAGGCAAAAGGGGGCCAGAAGATTCAAAGCCCCAAGCGAAGTCGAGGGACAGCAAGACGCAGGAAAGCGGTCTCCCGAACGAACAAGTCAAGGGGAAAAGAGGCGTTATTGAGACTTTGCCGAGCCAATGATCCTTTGTCAAACCACAGGGTAGTGAGCGTTGCGTGCCTGTTGCCTTTCGGGCGAGCTGGCAGGACTGCCAAGTCTTGCTGGAACCAAATCGACCTTACCCACACGTTTGTCGCACCCACACGATTCGAAACCACGCTGGGCCTGCGTGATGATGATGAGGGAGAGGAGTCCCTGGTTTGAAAGCTGGAAGATGTGTCTTCGCTTAGCTGGGTTACTATCGTCGTTCGGGTTTTTTCTCCTTTCTCTTTTTCTTTAGTTAAAATCCTCTTCAATATCAAATGTCTGAGGATCCCTCCCCTTCTCAAGCTTCCGAGTTTCGCAACCCTTTTCGTCTTGCAAGCGTACTCTCCCCAAAGAAAGAAAAAGGAAACCAATTGGAAAGTTCAGCCCTTGGGTAAGCGGACTTGTAGCGAACCCAGTTCGGAGTTGTATGCTATCCAAGTCAGCGATCCAGCTGGGAAAAGGAGAGAGAAAAAAAGTTCCAGTGACGACCGGAGGTGATGAGAGGAGAGAGAGAGGGAGACAGAAAGATCCCCGGCAGCAGTTGCAGTCGGGTTGCGGAAAAAAAAGAGGCGCTTGGTCCGAGAGAGATTCTCTTTCTGCCGAGAGGGAAAAGGTGAGGGAGATCTACGTGGGATTGAAAGAACCGAGATGCTGGGGTGAGGTTGCGGCCTTTTTTTTTTTTTTTTTTTTTTTTTGATCTGGGTGGGATCTCTGTTTGGGGTGAAGGGCAGGAGACGAGTGCGGAGGAACTCGAAAGAATAAAAGTCCCGAGTTGGACTCTCTGATATGCGAAGGAGCGGCTGGGCTGCGGGCGGGGGGTGGTTGGTCTTTGTATGCGGCAGATGGTCAGACTCGAACCGGAAGGTTTTCTTTTTGCTGTCCTTTTCTTTTTTCTTTGCTCCTCTCCTTCGCTTGTTTTTCCCCCGGACGGATAATTGGGATGGAGTGTGGGAAGAGTTCGTGAGTGTGTGTGCGTGTTTGTGCGTGTGGGGGGGGGGGGGGGGGGGGGGGGGGGGGGGGGGGGGGGGGGGGGGGGGGGGGGTGGGGGGGGGGGGGTGGGGGGGGGGGGGGGGGGGGGGGGGGGGGGGGGGGGGGGGGAAGCGAAGGGAGGGTGGAGGGAGAAGGGGAGAAGGTGGTGAGAGGATGATGTAAAATGGATCGATGAAAGAAAGTAAAAGTAAATGAATGAAACCCCCGGAACGGAGGATCAGATGGAGGGAGGGAAGGAGGAAGGAAGAAGAAGGCCGAGAGGGCCAGAGAGAGGGGGGTTCGAGTGAAAAGAGTCAGTAGTGGTGTGTAGCATTCATACAGTCGCAGTGCGTGGAAGCTTGTGTTGGTTGGTTGGTTTGTGTTGGTCTCGTCCGTCTTTTTTCCCCCGCCAATCTTGGACTGGGGTTGATGTGCCGGAAAGGAGGGGGGTTTGGAGGGGGAGAGGAGGGAGAGAGGCCACTCCCCACGGCCCTCCAGAATCGACGATGCGGGGTATGCAAAGGGGAATCCCATTGGTGTCCATGCTGCATGGTGCTGCATGGGTGGTGCATTCATCGGGTGTGCGAACGTTGCAGCCAACCCAAGCAGGAGGGGATGCGTTGCAAGAGGGACCTGCTTCAGGTCAAGAATCCCATCCCCAAACCATGCTGGTTTGAATCCGAGTCTGCCTTCGCCCGGGTCAGGAAAGTCAAGCGAAGAAGGCTGAGTCGAGCACGCCAAAGAAAAAACTTGGTACTGACCAGCTGCCACCTGTGCTGTGCTCCCGTGGGACTCGACCATGCTTGTGCGGACACGGAGGTGACCTACTGTGCAGTCACGAGTAGAGTCAATCTGGAGTCGTGAATCATTCCCAGTCGCGAATAGAAACTATGAAGAGTTGCTCCCCAGAAGGGAGGGACCGTAGGCGGAGGGGAGCCAGCCGCTGCAGCGTGCATGGAGCGAAACCGGGACGCCAATTGGCAAACAGAGCCCACCCAACCCCTTTCCACAAGCCAAGCCGAGATCTCTTCAGGTGGACCGACATGGAAGGAACCAGGCCCGTCTCTCTGGATCACCGCGGCGGGACTGCGATACAGGTACAATCCCGTTGTGGTATGTATGGAGTGGAAATCTAAAGAGTCGGGAATTATCAACCTTGGCAAGGGCTAGATGGGGGAGGAGGAGGAGGAGGAGGAGGAGGAGGCAGGGAAGCACAGGCAGCGATCGTGACCGTGAAGGAAAGCGTCTCATCCGACATCATCCTTTCATAGTTGGTGCAGCATAAACTTCACTGCAAGAGCGCAGGTAGTCGAATTACACTTGCAAGTTGGTGGAAAAGGAGCATGGACTGACCTTGATTCTCACCTTGTTGTCAACCTTCTCCTCTCCCTCCTTGAAACGTTCCCTCACTCCAGGTTAGGGTTCGATCCTTGTCCTCCTTGACGTCCAAAAGATCCGCATACGACCATCCTCATCTCGATCAAGGAATGAGTAAGATCAAAGCGAAATCCAAAAAGGGAGGAGCAAGGAAAAAGGGAAGTCGAATGCTGATTGGGTCAACAATGCTCTATCCTCTCTCAAACGTGTGCAGATCTCGATCGAATAGGGGGATGACTTGACTTGATCAATAGATGACCGAACCCTCCCACCCCCCCTCTCTTTTTCCTATGCTGTCCCACCTCGACACGGAGAGACCAGGCTCTTTCGGCAAATGGTAAGGACATGCCTAGCCCTACCCCCCTTCCCAAATCCTAATAAATTGGCATCTTGGCAAAGGCGAGCCAGAACTCCGGGGTGAAGGGAGGTCAGTTTCAACCAAACTCACCAAGACTGACAATGGCAGTCTGGACAACGATGAAACCCGACACCGGCAGGTTTTCTGCTCAGTTTATCTCCGAAAGTTGGGAGGGAGAGGAAGGGAGGTGACGAAGACCTCATCCCATTTCGCTCTTTACAAAAAAACTCAACCAGCGGATCCGATCAGGCTCATGTCGTCTCCCCTCTTCATTCAAGTTCCTACCTCTGTGCCTACATCCACAGCGTGACGACTGGGCACTGGCCTCTAGGGGAGACTGGATGCTAGCAAGGTGAATCCCTCCTTCCCTCTCTCCCCCAAAAAAGAACAAACCCAAAAAGCATGCATGTGCTCTGCATACAGCAACGCAACCCAGACAGATGATTTTTTTTTTTTTGATTTTTTTTCGGAGATTCGAAGGAGGGGTAGAAATGTGGGCAGATGCTCAAGACTCAACTTTGGCGGAACAAAGAAGGTGGGGGATGATCATGATTCAGATTCCCCAACAAAGAAGGAGGCGTGGAGAAACGAGGGGAGAGAGGCTGATTGGTGTGGCAACGAGGAAACCAATCGCCTCAACAAAAAATACCAACCTCTTTAGATGGTGCCAAAGAGAGCGAAGGGGGAAAAAGGGAACCGTCCACCTTGGCTTTGGCTCTACCTCTAAAAGACGGGCGATGAAGGAGGCCTCGTTTGTCAGAAAACCATGTGTTTACTTTTCCTTTACTCCAAGGGGGGGGGGGAGGGGTCCCACATGGTCTCGTACATCAGACCTCGAATCGATCCAGTCGGAAGAACAGAAATGAAAAATGAGACGAAACGCACATGGCAAGGATTTGGAGTTGGAGGAAAAGGAATGGAAGTGTTTCAAGACTTTCCGCAAAGGTGACGGCGCATTCCATCAACTTGTCGGTTCCCAGTTTCTCTTTCCCGAAAGGATGGTAGAAACTGGGTGCGAGGAAACCCCCGCAACATCATCGCCAAGGTATTGCTTTTTTTCTCTTTCTTTCTTCTCTCCCTCTCCCACATGGATCGTATCATCTCGCCCCACGACCTCCTCCCACGCTTCCTTCTCAGCTTCTTTTTTCAGCAACGGGCGATGAGTTCCGAGGATGTTTTCTCTTTCACCATTTTTATTTCTGCAAATATGGGTTCTCCCAAAAAATTGAAGGAAAATGGTTGAGAATCTCCAAGGCGATTCGGCGGGACTCGCCAAAGTTGCTCATCTCCAAGCCACACTGTCCTTTTCTTCCCTTTTTTTGGAGGGGGCTTTCTCAACAATCTTCTCTTCATTTGTCGACCAGATTCCATGTTCCTTCATTGCATTTTTTTTTCATGCTTTCACTTTTTCCGGACCACCCGCAAGAGATCCTGACCCTGATGGCTACGGAGGAATTCCTTACGGCCTGGATCTTCTTCTGATCGCCTCCGATCCGGACATTGGGGAAGTGCGGAGGGTGGAAGGAACGAATTCTCGCTGTCATTAAAGAAAAAGGAAGATGAAATTCGATCCATGCAACAGCACGTCGACGTTCTTTGCCTCCCCCTCGCTTGTCGAATTGACAGATGGTGGGGAAAAGGGCGGGAGGAGGGGGGAGGGGAAGTATGAAAATGCGAGGGGCCCCGGCCGGATAATTCCTGGACCCGAGAAGGTTGGGTTGGAGGGGGAGAGAGAGGAAGGGAGGAGAGCGCCATCCAGACCGTCAGACCAGTCAATGTGCAGTATGTGCAGCATGCCCCACACCAGGTCTCTACTCGATTTTGTGTTTTTTTTTCCCCTCCAAAGTTCGACCGAAGAACCCTTGCTCCCTCTACCCACCCTTCCCCGGCATCTGTCATCGGACCCACCTCTTGCGCTTCGACAAAAGGACATCCCCCGCCTTCCCCTGCCCCCCTTCCCCCTGCTTCAGCTGTGTGTTTGCGGAAACATCACGCGCCTCTCTCAAACTTGCGCATTTCGTGGTGAAGAGAGACAGACCCCCTTTCCTTTCGGCTACAGTTTTGGGATCCTCTACCTAGGGAGTTGCCTTCTTTCTTTCGTCTTCCCCTCTCGTTCGGTGCTCCTTCCTCCTCCTTCCCCATCATCATCTACCCTTCACACACAAAGTCGCTCGAATCTCACTCGTTCCCATCTCCAACCTCCCATCTTCCTCCTCTTCTGACTCATACTTGTGACCCGTCTCATTTCGTTGGATGGGGGCGAAGAAAAGGTCCTCGACGGGTGGAAAGGTCTCAGGTCAAGGACAACTTTCGCTCCCTCTCATCCCCCCTCCTTTCTTCTTCCCCTCTATTTCCCACATGGCTTGTTGAGGATTACGATTTTGAGAGCTCGATCAAGGACTCTGCCACAGAAAAAGACACAGATACGAATAGGAAAATGAAAGAAAGAAAGAAAAAAATGACAGTGAATCAAGACTGGATACGACAAGGCCTGATCTACCGGGCCGTTCACCTTGGCCTTGCGAACCTGCGAAAGGAAAAAGGTTGAGAGGGAGAAGGCCCTCGCCTCCGGGGTGAGGATCAAAGGATGGATGGCTCTTCCTTCCCCATCGGAGGGGAATCATGACAAAGTTGGTAGAGCTAGGGTAATCCCATCGGCCACCGGCGCTCCCCGATTCCACGTCCGGTTCAGGCCGTCGGTAAAGAATCAGGGAAGGGGATCCTCCAACCAGGGCCAACGTTGAATGGGAGAGGGTTTCGTCACCATCTGCGACCTTGGTGTGTGACCATGCTGTAGCATACAGGACACACTCGGTGGTACTCCGACTCTTTCCACCGTCGTCTCTTCGGATTGATGGTCAACTTGAGAAACGTGACTGCGGGTGGGCACCACGTGAGTTTTATTTGGTGGGCACAAATACTCTCTCGCTCCTACTCCACATGAGGAACGGACCCACGGTTGAGCTCTACGCACGGTCCCTGTTTCTTGGATTGCTGTTTTCTTCATTTTGGAAACGTGCCCTCGCGCAAAGACCACCCACGTTCCTCGTCCAACGTCGTCCCGTCAACAGCAACACTTCCCTTTACTCCCTCCCTCTCTGACCACCACTGTGAGTAAACCCATCTCCCGAGTCACACTCCAACGCCCGACTTTTACAGGCTTCGACGAGGGAAGGCTCTGGTTGGAGTGAGTCGATGCAGGCTGTAGGTGGGGGAGTGTGGAAGTTTGTGGGTTGGTGCTTTCTGTTCGTCCGAGCACCAACCCCGCTCTCCTCCAACACCCCTTTTCAGCCCTCGGAACGAAAGCGTCATGCTGTCTGCCTGAAAGAAGCCCAACCCAGAGGTGCAAGCGGGAATCGAATTTGAAAAGTGAGGAACAACAGGAAGAGTGGCAAGCCGTTGAGATTCTCCAAATCCCCTGATCCAATCATGATCCCCCCAACTGTTTTGTGCATTCCATGGACGGTGTAAACCATTTACTTGGAGGAAGGAGAGTCAAAAAAAATCCACAAGTAAGAGAGCGAGGAAAAGAAATCTCCGAGACAGAAGCCCCCGGCGGTTCTAGCACAAGCCCCTCCCATCTTGATCTCATCCTCCCTTCACGCATTAGCATTGCCCTATGTTGCATCCCCTCTCGCTATTACATAAAAGTGCTTACAGTGCAGCACATGCTGTAGGGCGAATACACCTCGCCGAAACCTATCGATTGCCGGCTTGGAGGTCGGGTGTTTTCTATCTTCGCGTCGGACGACATTTCTCGCTCCCCACTTTGTTGACAGCTTGCCCTATCTTACCCAACCAAACCTCACCTTGCCCAACCTTTGCCTCCTTCACCCTTCCCTCCGAACAGATGAAGCACGACAAGGAAACATTCTTCCGGGACGGCGCTCTCGAAAGCCAGTCGACACCATCACCTCGGTCCCTAGATAAAGACCTGGAAGATCCCTTCCCTCTTCCCTTACCCTTTCGTTCTCGCGTCGCCTCCTCCCTATCCCGACAAACAAGCAAACGAAGCATGGCTAGACTGGCCGGACTCCTCTTCCTCTCCTGCCTGGCCGCTTGGCTCTTCACCTCTCGAGCCGGCCCGGTGGTTCACTCGACACCTGCTCTCTCCCTCAACTTCTTCGATGACGCAGCCTCCCCGACGGTCTCTTCCTCCAGCTCCGTGAGCGCGTCGCCCTACTACCCCCTGGCTTACACCGCGCCCAAAGAGTTCCCGACCTCTGCCTTCAAATCCTACTACAACGACCCGACCGGGACCTCGGAGGAGCCTAGGCCCGCGATCACCGATGTGGCCCATCGCACTTACTATCCCGACTCCCTCGCCAACCCGACCATGCTACCGACGGTGAGATCCGGAAGGAAAAATCCCAGAGCCCCCTCCTATTCCCCATAAAGCCCCTCCCACTCCCCCCAAGCTACGTGAGGGGGGTCGCAGGTTGAGTTTGGATCTCTCTGCTGACTCCTTTCCTCTCACTTTCCACCTTCCCATCTTTTTTTTTTTTTTCTTCCTCCGTTCCTGTGACGCAATTCTCAGGGCGTTCCAGCTTCCGAGGCCGTGTTCCCCCTCCCATCCGGAAAACCTCAGCCACGGATCGATTACGCTTCCCAAGCCAAGGCCAACATCACAGCCATCCTACGGAACGGGACCCAACCGGCGTGCCGAAAGTGCCTCGACTCGCTCCGAGTCGGTCAGAGGCTGGCGAGGAAGGAACCGGAATCGGTGCCTCGGGTGCTGACCGAGCTGTGTGAGGCTTTTAAGTTCAAGTCGGACGCCGCGACCTGCCAGTCGACCTACTCGGCCTCGGTGCTGGGCTCGATCTATGCGCAGGTGCTGAGCTACGCCGACTTTGACTCGGAACAGAGCACGGACGGACAGTACATCTGCTACATGGTCTTGGGCGCCTCGATCTCCGAGTGCCCTCTTCCCACACCCAGGGAGCTGGACGACGAGTTCCTGGACGAATGGTTCGGGGGAAGGGAGAAGAGGGTGGCGCCGGAACTACCTGAGACGAGGACGAGAAGGGGTCCAGGCGAGAAGACAAAGGACGGCTCCAACCTCCGAGTGCTACACATGTCGGACATCCACGTCGACCCGAGGTACTTTGTTGGCGGAGAGGCGGGATGCACCAACGGCCAGTGCTGCAGGTACGACAGCTACAACGGTACGCTGGTCGACACCAAGACCCACCCCTTCGTCCCAGGTACGCTGGGCGCCTCCAACACGTCGAGGCCAGCTTCGTACTGGGGGGATTTCCACTGCGACTCGCCTTGGCCCTTGGTGCTGGCCGCGTTGGGGAGCGTCAAGTCGCTGAACGGGGGGAAAGAGGTCGACATGACTCTCTTCACGGGAGATATGGTGACGCACGACGAAGCCGACCACGTCTCCAGGGAACTGGTCACGTACACGCAGCAGGCCGTGTTCGACCTGATGAGGGCCTACCTGGGGAAAGGACCCGTCTTCTCGGCCATCGGAAACCACGATTCGGCCCCTTCCGATGCGGCTTCGCAGCACTCGCTACCCGACGGTAGGGGGGGGCAGCTGAGTTGGGATTGGAACAACGTCGCGAGGCTCTGGGAGGCCGAGGGATGGTTCTCCCACTCGGAGGCCGAGCAGGCGAGGTCTCACTACGCCGGCTACTCGGTCAACCCCAGGAAAGGGTTGAGGATCATCACCATCAACACCGACTTCTGGTACAGGGGGAACGTGTTCAACTACATCCACTCCAGAGACCCTGACCGTAGCGGTAGCCTCAGGTTCCTGACCGAAGAACTCTTTCGAGCCGAAGCCAAGGGAGAAAAGGTCTGGATCGTAGGTCACGTCCTGACGGGATGGGACGGATCCAACCCTCTCGACAACCCTACCAACCTCTTCTACCACATCGTCGATCGTTTCTCTCCCAACACGATCGCCCACATCTTCTTCGGACACACTCACGAGGATCAGTTCAACCTCTTCTACGGAGTCGGAGGTGGAAACAACCTCACCACTCCCTCGACCCTGACGAGCAACGCCAAGATGGTCTCCTTCATGGCTCCCTCGATCACTCCTGGAAGCAATGTCAACCCATCCTTGAGGATCATGGAGATCGACCCTGAGACGTACCAGGTGATGGACTGGCACCAGTACTACGCCAACGTTCAAGATTTCACAGGTCGAGACCCGAACCCACCCGTCTTCCGACACCTCTACTCGGCAAGGGAGGAGTATGGAAACTTTTCATCCCTCTCCTCCTCCTCCTCCTCCTCCTCCTCCTCCTCCCCTCACCTCGAGGAAGGAGGACGTTGGCCTGATTCATCTCCCCTCAACGCCACCTTCTGGTCCAGCCTGACAGAAGAGATGGAGTTGAGGAGCCAACTGGTCCAAACCTTCACCGTCAATCAGGGTAGGAACTCGATCCATTCTCCACCTTGCGTCACGGAGGAGTGCGTAAGAGCAAAGATCTGCTACATGAGGAGCGGTAGCGCCAGTATTGGAAAGTTGTGTCCTCAGGGGTATGGGAGCGTTCAGAGTGGGGGTTGAGAGAGGGGAAAGCCGGGGGGGGGGGGGG
>KZ820307.1:0-14573 GCA_003144235.1 Violaceomyces palustris
AGGCCCGTCTTTCGCCCTCATGATTTCTTACCCCCCCCCCCTTGCCCCTTGCCCCTTTCACCTTTGGCACTTTTTCTTAAGTCCGTCTCAGGCCTTCCCTTCCCCCCCCCCCTCTGTGTGTAACCACTTCTTTTGCTTACTAAACGAAAAAGGGCGAGTCTTGTCGGAATCGACCAAAAGCCGGCGGAGGAGGGCTTGGGGGGGGGGAAGGTTTTTCTGGTTGAGGAGTTAGTCTGGTTGGGTTGGGTTGGGCAAAGGAGCAAGCCTTACACTCTCTCGTACGATGATATCTCCGACACTGACTCTTTCTTTTTTTTAAAAAAAATAAAAAAAAAGAATGTCCCGTGTTTCGTCGATGCGAAAAAGTTTTTGGTAGGGGGGGAGCTCTCTTTCTTTTCTCTTCATTCTTCTCTGCATCGCATCCCTGTGCCCCTTCCTCTTGTCTCTCTTCCCCAAGCTCCGGCGATCTTGGAGGGGAAAATATGGATGTTCCGTGTCGGCCCAAGGGCCACCCTCCCAATCCCACACATGGCTCGTCTTTCCCCCCACGTATCGATGGAAACACTCTCTCACCCGCATTTTTTTCAGGGTTGGGTCTGATGTCGACTTTGGAGAGACATGGTTGTGACGGGAGACAGAGGTGTGGTACAGAGTTGAATGTTGAAACGTCGCTGCTTCCACAAAAGAAGGGAAGGAAGGGAGAGGCGGAAGAGGAGGCCCAAAAAAAAAGTGATGAAGGAAAGTACACAGAGGAGAGACACAACTTTTAAAAAACACTTTAGCGAGCATTAAACCTCGGTTGGGTGATCCTGTTTTTCCCGTTCCTCCCTAAAACCAGGATATGACTTTGAACTGCCCAGGGTTGAGGAGGGCGGAGAAAGAGAGAGAGAGAGAGAGAGACCGAGAGAGACCCAAGAAAAAAGCCCTCCCCCTCAACTCGAAATGGAGAAGGGAGGGAATTCAGCCCGAAAGCTTGGCCTCCCACGTTGATTTAAACCCTGAGGCGGCATCGGCAGAGATGGTGTCGTGAAAATAGATCCTTGGAAAGGGTGGTGGGAAGCCCGGTTGGCGTAGCCTTTTCGCGTTTCCTCGCAGGCTCCACGGTCAGGTCTTGTCAACTCCAAAGGCAGCTTTGGCTCAGCTACAGTTTGGATCCTCTAGCGAGGGAGTTGGACGGGGTGGGAGAGACGGGGGATCAGCTGGTCAGACCACCACTGCTATACCATACCCAAACATCTAGTCGCATCAACGATCGCCTGATTCTCCGGGACCAAGATCCGACGGTGTGGGTGGGATGGAGGTTGACCTGGCGCGTGCGCGCCCAACCATGTGTTGACCCTGACCTTCCCATCCAACCCTTCCTTTAGTCTGTGAAATCGGATCCGCCGACCAAGGGATCAGGGATGCGAGACCCCCTCGGGAGGCGGAGGTTTTCCGGATCCGTTCTCTTATTTCCCCCAAATTCTTTCCCTTTTCTTTCAACTTTCCGATCAGGGCCCTTGATCGAAATGTTGCTTTGTCATCTTCGTGCAGCAGGGGGGGGGGGGGTTCAAGGTCGAAGGACAAACTAACAAAACTTGGTTCCCATGCGAAGGAAGCAAAAGGGACGGAGGGCAGGGGTGACTGAGAAAATCAGCCATGATTTACCAGGAACCTGCCATCAGCAACCCTCAGTGCAGGGGGGGTGGGGGGGGGGGGGTAGATCGTTTTCAAAAATGAAAATGAAAATAAAGATAAACCCAAAAAGCAAGAAACAAGAGAGGGGGTCGGAGAGCTTGCCGTTTCCATCCTTGCTTGGACGGCCGGTCAGGGTGGGCGGTGGGCGGTTTGATGATCGCGGTTCCCACGCAGTGGATGATTCAAAGGCCTCTTGCGAGACCCATGCTCTCACCTTGAGAGATGACCGAGTGTTTGGTCTCAAGGGGACCGGGTGTGTGAGTCTTGTTGAGCGGGAGAGACCTCTCCTTCTTCCTCTTCTCACCCGTTTGGCTTGGACGCTCATGAATCTCGTACGAAAGGGGGGAGGAGAAGCTCAACCTCTCCCCAAACTCCAACCCTTCCGCCACTCTCGTCGATCCACGCCTTCCGCTTCTGCTCGTACACGTAAGATGGGTACACACACACTGTGCATGCATTCATAATTGTACACGATCATGCTGCCTATCGATCAGTAGGTCGGATCAGGTGTAGCTCGTGCGGCTAGCGGGTTGCGAGTTCGTGTAGGCCTTGATCAAACCTTAAAGGGGAAAGGCAAGGGGAACACCAAAAGGGGGGGGGGGGAGCAAGGACCACAATGAAGAAAGGCAAAAAAGATGGAGCGAAGGACCCCTCCCGCATTCCAAAGCCCGAGCTCTTAAGACGCCTTGTTCCATGCGGTTGCGCGGACGGTCCAACCTGAGAAATTTTCATGCGAACCAGTTCCAGGAGGGACAGGCGAAGAGGGAGGAGGACATTGGTCCCTCATTTGTATTTCATGAACCCTTCCCTCTTTAACAACCCCCCTCCCCTTTCCTCTCCTTCCTGAGGAGCTTCAACCTCTCAAGGGGGTTCCAAGAGTTCAACCCACGCCCGACTGGAAAGAGGGGAGGGGGGCAAGCAAAGCTCGCATTCCACGTTGCGACGCGACGGGGTGCGGCATGCCCTCTTTCATCTTTTTTTCTGCGTTCTTCCTTCTTGTATGTATTTCTCTCCGTCCAGAAAAAGGGACAAGAAAAGGGAAGCGGGAAAGTCTTTTGAAACAAGGGCCCCCTTCCCAAATCGGACAAAGCGGGAGGGGGGGGGAGCATGAGTGTTTCCCAGCCTCGAATGTTTCGTGATCTCGTATGCGCGCGCGCACGCGCGTGTCTGTCTGCGAGTGTGTGCGTGTATTCTTCGGTTTCTGCTGTCGAACGGGATGCGGGCTTTTCCTTCCCACTATAAAGGAAGATGTTCAGAAGGCCAGACCTAACCATGTCTGCCATAGAAGAAAATAGAAAATAGAAAATGAAAAACCCTTTCCGCCGATCCTTGGGATTCGCACATTGTGTCTCGCCAAACCTTAACCACTCTTCCCCTGCGATGATCGGTTGTCGTACGGGCAGTAGAGAAAGATAGGAGGAAGCCGTGGTTCAAACATCATCTTGGGAGTCACTCGGTTACCAATCTCTTGTCCCCTCCCCCCGGTCAAGGTAATCGATTCGAGTAGGTAAAAAGTTGCTGCTGCTGTAAGAGTCTGTGCAGTGAATGGATGGGTTCCTTCGCGGCCAGGTTTTTTTTTTACCCTCACTCTTTCCGCGCGGTCTTCCATCGGAAGAAAGCTGTCTCTGAATCGCCCTTTGAAGGAGAAGGAAAGGGGGGCGAAGAGGCACGCATTGATTTGGATTTGTCGATGGTTTTTTTCTGCTTCTTTTCCCTCCTGTCTTCTGAGTTTCGGTCGGAATTGCAAAAGGTGTGCGTGAGAGAGAGAGAAGAAGAACGCGGAAAGGGAAAAAAAAAAAAAAAAAAAAAAACAGAGGAACACCCAACCCTGGAAAATTTCTTCCCCTTCCCCCTCGGCCCGCCCTTTTCCTTCTTTCAAACCTTTGGGAGACGGATTCTTTTCCATTTCCACCCACCGAAACCTTTTTCTTTTTCCTTTTTTCTTGATACCAAGCTATGTCGGAAGCTCAGCTCGATGGCTGCCTGTGTGGTCATTGTCATCCAAAGGACGAAAGCGCCAGGGAAGGGAGGAGAGGAAAGGGGAGCATGCAAAGGAATCCACGCTCGACCGATGGCTGAATCGTCGGGATCCGAAAAACAGAAATGCGAAAAGGGGGTCGAGTTTCGACGGATCATCGAGCTGCATCAACAGGGGGGGGGGAGGGTGGGGGGATCGACATCGAAACCTCCGGGAGGAGCCTGTGGAACTTGTTGAGTCTTCCAGTTTCGATCAAGGTGCAGGGTATCTGGAGTTAGGAGGGGGCGTCTGGCGTGCCGGTTCATCCCCCTCACCCCCCTCCCCCCCCCGGAGGTTGGGAACCCTCTTCACCTTCCGCTCAATACAAACCTACAGCACCGTAAATGGGAGGTCGTGGTGGTTGAAATTGGTGGAAGGTTTGGATGTGATAATATTCATGATTACTAATTCGTTTTTTCCACGATGTGGTTTCTCCTGTGCGCCAAGCATGGGGCACAGGTCGATAACGGAGAATGCGGTGCGGGAATCTATGAAGAGAAAAGGAGAGAGAGCTGGATAGACCTCCTTCTCGGTCCTCGACCCTGATGAGAACCGTCGGGAGAGAGGGGAAGCGATCAGGCACGGCGACCGAGGTCCTTCGAAACGGCGTGATTCGCCTGGACAAGGGAGAAGCCTCCAAGGTACAAAGGATCGATGCGTTGGCGGGAAACAAGTGTTGTACCAAGATCGAGATCAGGCTTGTACGCATACTGTACGGCCTTTCTCACCCTACACCTTTCGTTGGGTCGTCCTAATCAGATCAAAAAAAAAAAAAAAATGAGAACTAAAAAAAAAAAAGTTCGGTTTTTGGAATCTTTGCAGATTCCAAGCTCCTCCATTCCTCAACCCTTCCAATTTTCAGATTCCCGTCAGCCCTTCCTTTTCTTCGCCGTCCGCTCTTCAACCCCGATCCTCCTCCAAACCTCTCCGCCCCTCTCTTTTCCCATAGGTTCAACCTTTCCCCATTCCGGAGCCCCGATTTCCAGCGAAGGGGCAGGCTTTCGGTCAAAGAGCCCTACCGAGACGGGTCAAGCACCGGCTCTCACGAGTTTTTGCCGTTCCCGCACTTTGTTGTGAGACATACGGATCCGCGAAAGAGAGAACATCACCACCTTGGACCAGCCTCTAGTGTAAGTGACACCCAAGCACTCAAGTCTGAGTGATTCCAACCGCTCACAGGTTAAGAGTTCCGATCTAAGACAAAGCTCTCTACCTTGATGTCTGCAAGTGTGTTGTATCCCACACCGCCCGGTGGACGAGGACAAGGAGCTGGAACTCTTACGATATTGAGCTCTTCCAGGCATGAAGCAAGCAAGTCGACATCGGAGGAGGTTCAAAGAAGCAGACTTGGTCAAGTCCATCGAAGAGCTGGTCGAAGAAAAGGGGCAACCACCCCTTGATCCTCGACCCCCTCCCCAAAAAAACAAAATGAAAAATGAAAAAGAAAAAGTGGAAGAACGAAAGGGGTGAAAGGGGAAAATCCAATAACGATTTGTCCGTTTTGTTCTTCCTCTACCCAGTTCCGGTGGTTGAAAGAAGTGCTGCTCAGCGCCAAGGTTGTCGTGTATGCGCCATCCATGCGCCTGCAGCGTTGTTGACGTTCTGGACCGCTCAACCTTTTTCTTTCTTTTTTCGTTTTTTTTTTTTTTCGTGCTCAAACGTGGGAGATTTGGTAAGTGATCTTGCAGCATTCTCGCGTGGTGGTGTGCTTGAATAATGCGTCTTCTCCTTCTCCTTTTTTTGCGTGTGTTCTTGTTTGCGCGATCCGACAACCCCCCACACAATCAATGCACGAGCGCCATTTAGGGAAGGAAGAGAGGGTGGAAAAGGGGGAAGGGTGAGAGAGAGAGGAAATTAATAAAATAAATGAAAATTAATAAGTCTTGTAACAGCAGATACTACCCGAGCTATTCAGCCCGGGAACGGACAACACTCGCAACTCGATACCTGGGCTCGGATAGAAGCCTTCTGGAGCCTGCTTGGGCGATCAATCGATTTGGCTCGCTTGAGGTAGTGAGGGGCTTGGCTTTGGTACGCTCTTCCTTTCGAGATGGGAGGATCGAGGAGAGAAGATGGCCGAGGGAGGAAGGTGGGCTGAGTTACAGTACAAGGGCTTGAAAGAGACGAGGCTTCCCGCTTCGACCTCCCTGCGCGCCCATCCCTGATACGCTTGTCAGCTAATTACTCTCTTTCTCGATTAATGCTTTGGCGCCGCTCGAGCTCGTACCTGGCAACCCGTAGATAGCTCTGGGGTTTTGCAAAGCGTGCACTTCGACAAAATGCAGCTGACACCCAAATCGACAATTGGGCCCTCAGCTCGGGGGCTGCCTATCTACATAGTGGGGTTTTTTTCCCCTCCTGGACCTCAGGATCGGTCGCGAGAGAAGAATCGACTCCAACACCCCACCCTCGTCTGCCTTCCCCCGTGATTGCAAGACTCGACAGGAAAGTCTTCTGATTTTGGAAAAGGGGAAGGTAGAATGAAACTAAGCAATAATAATAGTAATAATAATAATAACAATAAAAGTAGAAAGAGAGAGTGTGTGAGAGGAAGGGTGGGCACTGGGCAGTCAGAGAGCTTGAGCCAAGTTGGCGGTGAGGGGATCGTTGGAAGGCCAAAGGTTGGAACGAGGTTAACATCTAAGGTAACTCCCAAAGCCAGAAAGAGATTGGAAGCCGTTGAAAGGGGGTCCAAGCCACCAACAGTCTCATCCCGTAAGAGATTCGCATCGGATCCACCAGATCGTAACTTGTCTGCGCCACCCCCCTCCAAAGTCAGACTTCCAAGGAGGAGAGGGTGGAACTGTTCATCATGGAGAAAATGAAAAAGGCTCTTAGTGGTATCACAAATGAAAGTAAAAACAGACCCTGATCGAAATCGAGGGTAAGGAGAGAAAGAATTAAAAAGGAAGAAAAAAAGGGGGGGGAACCGAAAGCAATAACAAAAACAAACAAAAGACAAGGAACACATAAATTAAAAATGGGAGAGCTGATCGCCACAGTCGGCAACCTACATGTTCTGTGTATGTGGACGTTGGTGCGGGTATACAACCTCTAAACCAACCAACAAGGCTGAAAATCACAGCAAGAACCCTTGGGGCTTGAGCGAACAGGACGGGAAGGGGAATCGCGGTCGGTGAATGCTGCTTCTGCTTAGATTGGCTCGTAGAGCAGGTTTCAATTTCCTGAACGTGACCCGTCCCCTTCCTCTCTTTTTTTTTTTTTTTTTTTTCTGATTTTCTTCTTGGGGTCCTATCTGGTGGCGGACGATATGGTCGAGGGCCTTGTCTCGAGCCGCGGACCAGGTAAGAACAAAAACAAAAAGGTCGATTACCATAAAGGGAGGCAGACAATACGGAAGGTCCTGTACTACTTGGGAGCTTGGGATTGTGTCAAAGCCAACCAAAGTGAAACAAGAACGATTCAAAGCAAAGTGCAGCCAAATCCAGTTGACGTTTACGATACTTGGATCATTGTTCATGGGCATCGTCGATCAGCCCGTTGGAAATTCACCCTGTTCCGCCCTCTTCTTCCTCTGTCTCCTTCTGGCAACCCGGGAAACCCTCGATCGAGCTAGGTGTCTGCCTTGGAAGGAATGGATGTGTTGGTCAGAAGCGGTGGAGATACGTTGGCGTTCTCTGATCGCTTTGTTCTTGCTTGAAATTTTCCTTCTGCCTTTGATCCCAATTCCGTTTCACCCGATCACCCGGAGGGAAGGCCAGAACCTGGATGCCATGCATCGTCCCACGATTCTCGACCGTCCTGTGGTGGAAGTGCAGGCTGGAAGTGGGGGTTGCCGATGTGGTACTGAACACATTTTCTTCTTCTATCACCAAGCTGAGAGGGAAGACTGAGGTCTAGCAAACAGGTGGGAGCATACCAGACCAGTTCGGGCAGATTCGGAACTCCAACTGAGCCCACCCCGGCGTCGACCCAACTAGAACAACCACACTTCCCTCCCGACGATCCGACACAAATGCGTCGCCTATTGCCTATCTCTTGTGAAGCCTCGTCAACGATCAGATAGAGAGGAAATGAAAGGAGATTGATTTAGTGGGATCTGTCGGGGTGTTAACCTGAACCCCTATGGAAGCCTGTGTCAACGAAACAAAGGTGAATCTAATGACACCAGTTGTGGATGTGTCATTCCTCATATAACGGCAAACATGTTTCGGAAATGCAGAGCCCAACCGTCGCGAGACGTTTTAATATTCGAGGGGGGGAAAAAACTATCATTGAAGTCATTAAAAAATCCTATACAGTGTCAGCGAGAGATGTTTTGAATGCTAGCAAAGTGTGGATGGCGGTGAGATCGTAAACCAAGCCCCAAGATCCAGAAAATTCTCCGAGCAAGAGGTGGGTGGACTCAGACACGATGAGATTCCCCCTCAGACACGATTAGATTCGGTCAAGAAGCTTGGAATCGAATCCTTCCTCTTGGGTCCTTGCTCTTTCGGAGGAGCGAGGGAAGGCGGCTTGATTGCAAAGGTTGATCCACGTTCCCCCAACTGTGCGGCCGACGATCCAATCGAGATGGATGGAAAAAAGGGCATGTTTTGGGCAACCCAACTTTTTACCGGATGCAGTTCACAGAATACAAACATCTCGCTCCTTGCCCCCACCTCCATCTTTATCGTGCGCTTACTTACGGGTGGCAATTCGCCGGATGCGCGCTCTCGTCCTTTGAAAGGATTCCTCAAATGATTCGGAATCTCTCTCCCTCTCTCTCTCTCTCTATCTCGCGCGCCTTCGCGTTCACAAGTCTCAGAACAAAGGAATCAGAAACAGGAAAACAAGGAAATCCGACGATGTCAAACGAGGTGACAAACCCTAAAACACCCTTCTTCTTTTGTTCATCCCACTTTAGACAGAGCTACGTGCCTACATAAAAACCCGAGCGGCCCCGAGCGCGGAGCCTGACAGCCGAACTTCCTCCCCTTTGTGTTCGGCAGATGACGCTGTGTAAGGACGCGGGAAAGGAAAAAGGAACCCAAAATACAAGACAGTTGGAAAAGGGAAAAGAGAGAGGGTCACATGCGAGGAGAAGACACCAAGATTACCCTGACCGCTTGAGTGGGCGACGTTGTGGTCGTGGGGGGGTTTGAAAAGAGGTGTGTTTTTTTTTTTTTCGGACGAAAGAAAAATGAAGCTCAAGAGTTGAGTCATCACGGAGGTGGTTATCCATCGTACCAGAAAGGGAAAGTTCCTTTGAAAGGGGATCTTGAATTAAACTCGACGCTAACGAGGAGCTGAGGTTGAGCTTGATGGAAGACTGGTGATGGAAGGAAGAAAAGGGCTCCTCACCCAAGCCAAGCGGAACTGGATCTCCAAAACATACGTAGACGGGTTCAATGGTGTTCCAGAAGATCCCTCACAGATTCGAAAAACCCTCCGGCTGGCTTGGACCTAGTCTATCTCCCATTCCTCACCATTCCGACCCCAAGTCCGCTTTCGTGGTCAAGGGTGCAAAAGGGATAGGAAGGCCGAGGGATGGTTCGAACGTCATTGTTCCGAGACCACCGAGGAGGCTTGGGTGCCCCAGCAAACTTGGCGAGACCGCGAGCTCTTCCCTTCTCTCTTCCTAAACCACCTCTCGCTTATCTGGTCTCACTCCGCCTCTGCCCCCCACACACCAACAAGCGGCCCTCTTTAGGGGAAAAAAGGGCATGGGTTTGAGAAGCATGAAAAAAGGGTCTTCGAGTTGTCTTTTTCATCCCTTCATCCCATCTCTCCAGAGGTCGGCGACTAGGGAAGGGAGGGGAGGAAGTTGTCACAAAAAAAAAAAAGAAAAAGAAAGAAGGTTGGCTTTATTTTGAATGTGCGATTGTAAAACATACTCTAGACTACGTATAGTGCAAAGACGCATGACTTTTTCTCGGCCCTCTCCTCCGTCCTCTCTCTTTTTTCCACATCCTTACTTGGCGTTTTTATACGTTCGCTTCTTTCATTTGAAAAGAGGGAAAGGAAAAAGAAGAAAAAAATGAAACCCAGAATCACACAGAGAGACAGAGATAGAGAGAGAGAGGGGCCGGATGTGGGGGTGGAGGGCGGCGAATTGGATCAAGATGTCGGTTGTCGAACGGTTGTGGACCCCCAAACAACCTCGTAAGGGGAGGCGAACGGAAAGAGACGAGAAACCGTTTTCGATTCCAAGACCAAGCCAGCTGAGTGTTTACGTTGAGAAACCCAAGAAGAGACACGGAAAACAAGCAGAAGGAGGTATGCATCAACGTCGGCGACCTTGAAGTCCTCCGTCAGGACGCGCTGGAGGAGGAGGAGGAGGAGGAGGAGGAGGAGGAGGAGGAAAGACTGGGGAGAGCTGAAAGGATCCATGGCCAACGAGGGGTTACAGGGTGAGCATGGCGGTTCTCTCTGGGTACCTCTAGCATCCTTTCGAGCACGCCAAAAGAACACACTTGTGAACTCTCCCCTGGACTTATTCGCTTCTGCTCCAGACCCCTTGGTCAATCTCTGGGGCTTACCCCCCCCCCCCCCCTTCTTCCAAATTGCGCATCGTGAGAGTGTCTCGGAGGAATCTTTGGCGATTTCAAGGAGCGATCTCATATGAAGAGTAGCAGGAGAGGAGGGGGAGGAAACTTGGTCGCGAGAAACAAAGGGTGAGGGAAAGAGAGAGAGAGAGAGATCGTAGCTGGCAGACGCGCGCGCAGGTCAGAGGAGAGAGGAGGGAGAAGCGGGGGAGGGGGGAGAGCGCGTAAACGAAGTGAAACCCAATGGAGAGGATTCCGGGCTTTGACCAAACCCATGCCATGGATCTGGCTCGGCTCGGCTATTCGAATCCCTTCGCTCGGTTTTGCGGAATACCCTTGTGATTCATCATTTTAAGTCATGGCGGTCGATGGTATTTGATTGCTTCTTGTTGAGACGATGACCGCCTCGCTTTTTTTTTTAAACCTTCTGAGGAATGGGGGAAAACTAGGGAGGGAAAACAAATGAATCTGAGTAAGAGAGTCATTTATGTACGTGGGATTGAGAGGCCTTTCTTTGTGTGTGTGGAATGACGTCGGAGTTGAGACCCCCTTGACACTAAGGAGGAGTTATCCAAGGAGTTTAATCCAACAAAGTAGGTACGAATGTGAGATTTAACGGTTGGAGAAAAAAAAAAAAAAAAAAAAAGAGAGAGAGAGAGGGAAGGGGGAGAGTACTCACACTTGTGACTCTGTGACTGTACCATTCACATCAATTCTTCCGTTTTCCCTCGACTAATATACTCTCTTTGATTACTTTCTCGATCCTACACGTTCCTACCCACCTCCTTTGCCCATCCGTTGTTGACAGCCCACATTGACAAAGATTATTCGCCGAGTGGGGCGGCAACTGTAAGCCATGGTCAAAACCTACTTTTCCCTTCTCATGGTGGGGTTGGTCGCAACTAAACCCCTTTCCTCAACCCCACCCCCCACCCCTCCATTTGCAAAATCCTTGCCAACCTTTTTTTAATGGCCTTAGCAAGGTCCAAGTCGGTTAACCCGAGTTTCTTGAACCCATTCTGAGAAGTCCAAGGTCCACCCCAGCTTCCACTCACCTGCATACCGTTCAAAGTCTCCTCCATCTCACGTTGATCTTCGATCTCAACTCGGGCATTTCTTCAAAGCCCCAAGTATAACTCGTGACTCGCCCCCCCTCCCCGTCTTCTTATACTTACATCCCACACTAAGAAAGACACACACACACACACACGCACACACACGCACACTACCACAACGCTTTCCGTGGTTAAAAATCCGCGATGAGAAAGCAGGGGAACGAGCCAAACCTAAGAAAGAGGAAAGAATATGGAAGTGTCGAGGAAATGAGGGGAGAAGATGAACTAAACCGCGGGATCACGATTGTATCTTGTTTTGGTTTTGTTTGTTTTTTTCATCATTTTTGTTTTTTTTTCTTCCCTCTCGCTGTTCTTTTGCCATTTCTTTCGGCATCCCTTCACCTCACTCTTCGACTTTCTTTAGACCTTCCCGCGAACCGCAGGGTACAAACCAAACGAGTCCAAATGGGTCCAGGAAGCAATTGAAGGGTACCGTCACACTGGGTCTCAGAGCGGAGGGAACGACTGTGTCTTGAGGCAAAGAAAAGGAGAGCGGTTTTGGTTTCCCTTACTAAGAATGACCAGATCTTGATCTGTTCCACAACGCCAACAAGAACGGGGAGAGAGACGGGGGAGGGAGGGTGGGTGGTGCCAGAGAGGCTGAGATCTGGGGAAGATGGAAGAAAGGCAAAACGAACAGAACCCTGACCGGTGGGAATATTCAAGATTGTCAGTCAGCTCTCGGTCGATCAAACGCTGATCACTCTTTGCTTCGAAGAGAATGCAGATGAAAGAAAGCTGTTCGAGTTGCTTGTTCACGTGACTATGATCCGCACTTTGGATTTCGCCTCTTCTCCTTCCCTCCCTCCCTCTATCCTTTTCCTGCATTGGATGTCACAGCTGATATTCTCTCGTGTACGGGTGGAGTCCGTCAAAGTTCAGGAATAGGTTTGTTCAGAGGATCCCATACCAAGCTAGGTAAGCTATAAAGTTGGAAAGGGGACAGGGTAAGAGTAAAGCCTTGGATGAGCGACGAAGGGTAGAGTTCGGAGGAGGGGTGTGAGAGTCATCCAGGGTTGGGGTTCTTGCACGGGGACTAATGGGGAAGTCTGCTGGAGTTGCGCATTCCTAGTTCAATCCAACCCATTGAGATTGACACATACAGGATTCACTTTCACATCAATGGGATTCGCCGTCATCTCCTCGAAAGTCGAACGCGATCGATATGTCTGATGCCAATCAGGTCGAGAGAAGGTGGCCCCTTCAAGTTGATCCATTAATGATTGTTTTCCGATGTGACTTTCTCAATTTGTTTGGATCTCCTCTTCTCGAGAAGCGTATCGTGGGTTCCGACAGTTGAGAGCGAACCGTGAGTGTGAGAGTTAGAGTGTGAGTGTGAGAGTCTAAACTTTGCTTCCGGGGGGGGCCATGCTAAGCATATATCCTATCTGCATTACAAAATGTGCTTACTGGCCCTTCATTCGCGATCCTATTTCCTCTCTCCCATTGCAGCGCTCTTCGGTACATCCAACTCAGAAGCACAACTCAGCGAGCCAACGTGAGAAGAGGGCGGATGGAAGAAAGAATGCGTTGCACCCAGGAAGTTGATTGATGCATCGACCCGTTTTTCGTCTTTACCTCTCTTTCCCTGCCTTTGTTTCTTCTCCGTTTACCCTTGAAAGCGTTCGGCTGATAGGGGGGGATTCGCCCTAAACACGTATGTTTCAAAAATCGGTTGCTCCGTGGATTTGGGCTCCCTCCCAGGCCCCAACCCCCATTTCTCTTTTGAATCCCCCCATTCCCCTTCTCTGTTTCCCTTTCCTCTTTCGTCGATTCCCTCTTCCTTCCAGCACCTTTTTTTCCCTCCCTGTCTTGCCCATGCTTACTCTGAGTCACGAAAGGGATGCCTTCGCGCCGGCCAATTCCAAGTTGGATCCCATAGTTGGATCCCAGGTTGGATTCGAACCGGTGGTGAATGGCTTGCCGGGCTACATGAAAAAGCCACATTTAGATTCGTATTAGGAATCACAATGCATGCTTCCGTCCTTGAACCCTCGCATCTGAACAGGCCTGACTCGGGGCGGCGCACCCTTTCCCCACCCCCCTTCCTTGGCCTCTCCTCCATCAGCTGTGCCCACCTGTACCTACCCCTTGTTCGTGGGATGCTGCGTGTCGCATGGGCGGGTCTTCACAGGGCGTGATCAAGAAGCATGATTCCGATCCCGACACCACACTACCCTTTTTCTTCTCCCTTCGATTCGATCCATCATCGATTCGATCCATCATCGATTCCATCCCCATCTTATTCTTGTTTGCCATTCCTATCTTATTCTTGTTTGAAGAGGGAGAGCGAAATTCGGGTGGGGGATCGAAGAAGAGGGAGAAGTGATTAGAATTACGATTCGTTGAAACCCTACATACAGCCCAAGCCCCCCATCCTCCTTTCAGGCTGGCTCCAAACCCCCAAGGGAGCCCACAAACAGACTCTGAACTAAAAATCATCGGCTTGATCCAACGAATCACGACTGACAGCGACGGATTCACGGGGCTTTCAACATGTCCAACCCTACGTCGAGCAACCTCCCATCCCCTCAAACCACGAAAGGGAGGAGAACGAGAGAGGAGCGACCAAGAGAAGAGGCGCCCCCCTCCAGCTCCCTCTCTCTCGCCTTTCCCCCCTCACCATAAAAGCAAAAGCAAAAACAGAAAGAAAAGCACAGCTGGAACTCGAGTGGGGTTAAAGATGTGAGTGAGTCAGAGTCGTGAGTCTCTGAGTGAAAGTGCGAGTGGTTTCTCGGATCCGTCGGGGTTGCACATCTTGGAGGGTTGAAGAACCAAGGGAAAGGTCTTGAATTCCAACGGGCTTCTACCCTATCTCGATGAGAGACAGACGGAGGACCATTAATCATTGGTGCCTTGGACGTTGGATCGAAAAGGCTGGGGAGAAGGATCAACAAGGTTGGGTGGGGGGCTTATTCAGGACTACCCTTTTTTTTATTGTGATTTGACACCCACCCTCCCGGTTTGAGAGGATTCGCCACTCAGGCGAGTGTGATTCGGTTTGGACTCGGGGACTGGCTCGACTTGGACTCTTGACTGTGCGCGACTTGCTTGGCTTCCCTCTTCCGCGCCCCCCTCCGCCTTTGGAGAAAGCCAGAATTAGAGACAGGCAGCAGGTAGGAGGGGCTGCAATGCCATGAGCCTAACCACGCAACCGTTCCATCCATCCCCCTTCTCCTTTCCTTTCCCTCCTTCCTCCTCTCTATCCACGTCGTCTCTCTCCTCCCTTTCCCCCCCCCCCCTCCACACTTTCCCAACTCCGATTTGGGTGCCAAA